>JAQZBX010023826.1:0-30571 GCA_029593785.1 Cabassous unicinctus
CACTTTCTCCACAACCATTAAAATAAAATATTGTTTTCCCCATGAGCTTTTGATTTCTCCTTCATTATTTTCATACTTACATGTTTATATGGAATAATGCATTAACTTTGTACTATACATCTGAAGTACTTCAAATATTTTATAACAGTTTCATGTCTATCCCAGTACCCATTCCTCCTCCCTGTGACACTCTATCTTTCCAAGAAATTTAATACAAATTAGAAAATAGGGGAGAAGAGATGACACAGAATTAGAGATAAATTCAGATGGTATTAGTCTGATGAAAGACTATGATTGGTGATTCTGTTGGCAGTGACATGTTGATGCTTCCTTTTTGTACATATTTTTTCTTTAATATCATTTGAATTTAGTAAAATATTTAGGCATGTACTTTACATTTCCCAGCCCATATTCTTCCCTTTAACTCCTTTAAATATTATGCTCTTTCTCTTCATGATATTGAGTGGTGTAAAGATGACAGAGAAAATGTTATTTGTTGGATTTAGAAAAGAAGTGTAATAAAGTAATTCCAAAAATACAGGAAACTATTCCATTATTTATTAAGAAAAAAACAAGGACTGGAATTTATTCTTTTTAAGATGGTTAATATTTATGACCAATTTAAGTGTTTATAAGTATAAAATTTGATTTGATATATCTCTACTGCTGTTTGTGTTAAATATAGTGAATTCTTCACAATACCAAATTACTCACAATCCTTGAGTGTTTGATTTAAGAATTATATTCATGGCCATACATATATTTCTAATATCTATATTCTGTTTCTTTTAGTGTGAAGATAATACAATTTTAAAGGAAAATTAACTCAAAGATAAAGTCCTGAAGGATT
This sequence comes from Cabassous unicinctus, assembly GCA_029593785.1. Lineage (NCBI taxonomy): Eukaryota > Metazoa > Chordata > Mammalia > Cingulata > Chlamyphoridae > Cabassous > Cabassous unicinctus. The sequence continues at coordinate 851 of JAQZBX010023826.1, forward strand.
CTGACTCAGTTACCTGCCAAAAATATTTTAATAACTGAAAAAATAATATGCATTAAAAACAATTATCTATAATTCCTTCATTCATTTCCCCTTATTTACTCTCCTTAATTATTGTGATTTCATTTTAACCTTGAATACTCTTTCAGGTAATTTACATCATTAACATTTATAACACTTAATATTATTATGTGCACTTCTGATCTATGATGTTATAATATACCAAAAATATCACAGTTCTTTTGTGGGCAACCTAAAATTTAGGAAAACAAAAAGTAATATTTTCATGCATTCAATTTCGTTCCCCAAAATTGATGTCCTGGCTGAACTGAATAATTTCAATGCCAGTGTATACTATGATCTCTTTAGGTTGTATTTTTAATTGTTTATATTAAAAATATTTTAACTGTTGTTTTATTTCTCTGCTTACTTTTACTTTTTATAAAATTAATTTTTTGTTTTTAAAGAAGCTTTAAATTACAAAAATATTGCATCAAAATTATAGGGGATTCCCATATACCTCACCCCTTTTCCCTTCCACACTTTCCCCATCTTTCATTAGAATGATGCATTAATGTGTTACAATTGATAAACACTTATTGCTGTTAACCATTGTCTGTTGTTTACATTATGGTTTACATGCACAATTTTATAGGTGTTTTCAAAATGTTTTATGGCCTGTATACTTCATTGCAGTATCATGCAGAACAATTCCAATGTCCCTAAAATGACCAAAAATTCTCCTTTTATTTAAAAGTAAATAAAAAAGGAATTGTATTATAAAGCCTAATGACTTACTTGTATCACTCCAGTTATGATAGATGAAGGATCCAGCTCTCTTCTGAGGGTCACTCCTGAGGAAATAATAAACTTTCAATTCAAAAGACATCAGAGCACATGCTAATTCCTCTGGAAACTCCTGCATACTCTTGCTTCAGGGATATCTATCTTGGCAGAAACAATAGAACTGAATAGCTCAATCATTTTATCTCTGTTGCTGCTCTCCCATCGGCTTGAACATGGACTAAGACTTACAAGTTATCAAATTGCTTAATTTCCAAGGGAACTGGTGCTACCATAGTCTCCACAGACTTTCTTAATTGGTATCTCCATTTGATAAAATCTCATTGAATAATTAATGGAAATAGTATGTCACAATTTTATTTTCTCAGTTGTTTGCACATCTATGAACAGAACTGTAATTAATTCTAGGTTCCAATTATTCATTCATCATTTCTTGAATGCCTTCTGTGACACTGCTTCAATAAAGGCCGTGTAGCAAATCAAAGACCAAGTGTACATGGAAATATCATTGCCTCTTACCACCAAGTTGTGCATTGGAGGGAGTTGGAGGTGTGTGAGGAGCAAAGGAGGACACAGATCAAGGGAAGATCAAGGGACAGTGTGATAGAGTGGCAGAGGGTACATAAAGAGAAGTGGAAATGTCAGGTGACCAGCAGAGGGCAGGGAGAACCAGCAGGTGATGAATAAAAGGAGGAAGGCACATCATGTGACATTGCTTTTCACAGGAATTATTTAATGTGTGCAATGAGTAAGAAAAAAACAAAACAAACATGAACTGTATGAAGAGAGGAGCTACATGATCTGACATAAATTTGAAAAATTTGAACTTGATCATTCTCTGATTAAAATAGAATGTAGTGGGTACTACTGGAAATGAATACATGAAACTATTACAGTATTCCCTTTGTGGGGTTGTGAAGATGAAGGGCTTGTACAAAAGAGGTGAAGTTGGAGGTAGAGTGGTGTTCAGTGCCTGAGTACTTTATTGTTTTTGTGAAGATTAAAATAAGTTTTACTAATACCTTACTCTATTTTTCTATGTACAAATCCCATATTCTTGAGTTAAATATTTTATGGAAATTAAAGTACGTTTATTGAGACTTTTTTGTTTCTTAGAACTTTATTTTTTCCTTTATTTTAAAGGAGCTTTAGATTACATAAATGTTACATCAAAAATATAGGGCATTCCCATATATCCCATTCTTTCTCCCTCCCACACTTTCACCCATTCTTTCATTAATGTAGTGTATTTGTTACAAGTGAAGAACATATATTGAAACACTACCACTAAGCATGGTCTATAGTTTACATTATGGCTTGCACTATGCACTGCACAATTTTATAGGTTTTGGCAAAATTTACAATAGCTTGTATCCATCATTGCAATATCATGCATGCAGCAGTTTGGCATTATTTATGAATTCCAAAAGTAGATACTGGATTACGTTTGTGAAATAGTCTTTTCCTCTAGGCATATTAGATTATATTGGAGTCAGAGGATTTGCTTTTACTTGATTAATTATTAAGGTTTTGATTGTGCCATGTCAGTAGAATGTTGAGTCCCCACCCCCTTCGCAGGCAGGGACTCACAGAGAAATTGCACTGCAGAGAAGGGAGTTTGGAGTTTTTTTAGCTAGAGCCCTGGGAAGTAAGCACACAGAGGAGCTTGGTTGTGAGGAAGGAGAGAAGGTGCCAGGAAAAGAGATGAGGCTTTTGCCCGATAGTCTATAGCTGGCCTTGTGGAGAGAACAAAGCAGCTGAGCCTGGAGAGAATTGAGCCCAAGGAGAGAGGCAAAGTCTGGAAAGCCTGACCATGGAGCCTTAAGAGGAAGAGGAAGCCTGAACATTCAGCAGCCATCTTGCTCCAACACATGGCAACAGACTTTGGTGAGGGAAGTAACTTATGCTTTATGGCCTGGAATCAATAAGCTTCTACCCCCAAATAAATAACCTTTATAAAAGCTAACAGATTTCTGATATTTTGCATCAGCACCCATTTGGCTGACTAATACGATACAGAACAATTCCATTGTCCCCAAAATGTCTCATGTTACACCTATTCTTCCCTCAGGACATCTGGGGACCACTACCTTTAAATCAATGTTACAATTCTTCCATTACTTGAATAATAATAAGTCCACTTTAGTCCATAGTTGCATTCCCCCTTTATGTTTGTTTTTTCCTTAATCTTAAGGATTAGGGGATGGTGATGTTCACTGTGCTTGTGATTGACATGGAGCTTAGATTCTGTGGGGAAGATGGATGGAATTTTTTTGCTTGCAGTTGTAGATACTTTATGTTTTTTGAGATGGGTGTTGTCCATCATCATCCTTTTGTTAGTTGTCTTGAGTAAGTCTGATGAATTGGAGAGTAGATGTTGGCTGCAACTCTGTGGAGATTCAGGACTCAACTGGCATCTGAACAGCTAGAAGATTTATGTCTCTACCACATAAATTTAATGAGTATAGTGGTAATTATAGGTTCAAATATACGGGGCAGAAGGACCATGTGTAGGAAAATTAAAAAGGAGTCTAACTCTGATACAATGGGGAGAGAGGTAATCATATATTCCAAGGAAAGGCCTTGAAATGGGTTATCTCCTGGCAATGGGTTGCCAGTTTCCTGGAGTCATCTGCCCTGCCTTTAGTGTCTAGAAATCTCTAGAGCCCTCTGGAGCAACGCTGATTGTTGCACTCTTTAATGTGGCAGTCAACAATATCCCACAGAGACATGCATAAGCATAACATGTGAAATGAACTACTGACTCACTTTGAAATCTCTTAGCCATAAAAATTCATTTGTATTTAGAATGCACCCCTTTTGATCTAGGTCATATTCAAAATGCATTGTTAGTTGGTGCTTGGTAATAATCTCTTGGTGCCAAGGAGGCTCATCCCCAGTAGTCATGTCCCACATTGGAGAGAATGTCATGAATCTCCATTCTGAGTTTCGTATAGAGAGAGGCCACATTTGAACAACAAGGAAGCCCTCAGGTGGTAACACATAGGTAACTCCATTGTGCCTTCACTTCTCCTTTTATTTTTCCTTATGGGTGCAAAAGTTTCTCATAATATCACAATTACTTAATTGTGTTTGGGTAAGAAGTAGAGATAAATGTTTGTATAAATCTGCCAAAATTTGCTTAATTTAGTTTTTATCTTGCTTAATATATGGAAAACATTTCAATAATGCAAGAAATAAAATAGATACTTGCATGTTTAGATATGAAAATGTAAATTGGATCATAGTGCCAAAATAGCTCTCCCTACATAAATATAGAAATTGGATAAAATATAGGAGATAACTTTTTTCTGGCAGTGTGCATGAGACAAAGTATTAATCTCTGAACCTTGAATAAATATGATTTTAAAATATTAGGCAATAACTAGCTAAATAAATAAAAATATTATTCAACACTTTTTCACTGTAAAAACAATGGTAAGTGTTCATAACATCTGTTGGAATAGTTTATAAGAGAAAAACTTTCAAGGAATTGTAATTTCCTTCCCCACCAAAATTCTGGTTTAAGAATATTATTATAATATTTAATCAAAAGCAAAAAGCATGAAAAGGCTTGAAAAATTTTTCATATTATTCAAAGAAACAGTCAGTATTTAAACAAGCAGTAAGATTAAGATTATAAAACATTTAAATATATAAACTGTATAAAGCAAAAACTAATAACACGAATTTTTAAAAATACTATAGAGCCCTTATTTTAATCTAATCTTATTTCATGGAAATAATGCCTTTATACATAAAATGATATATTCATATATACCTATGTCGACATCTATTTTAAACCTATGTTCTAAGATCAAATACACAGTTACACATTGCATCTGTTTTTTTTAATCTGGAAAATTCCCTCAGATTTTTTTATTTTTCATCACTGACATTTTGAAAAGTGCAGTTCATTAATTTTTTTAGAATGTCCATTAATTTAGATTTATCTGAGGTTTCCTGGTGATTGCAATCAGATTATGCACTTTCAGCAAGAATACTACAGAAGTACATGTAACAAGGAGAAACAAAATATCAAGATGTCCCAATGCTGGTCCTATTAACTTTGGCCTCTTGTTTGAGAAAAGTCTGCAGGTTTCTTCAGTGTAAACTTACTCTTTCTCCCTTTGTAGTTAATAAGTAATTTGCAGAGAAATATTTAAGGCTGGAACTCCAAATGAGACACCTTATATTTTATTCCTATATTTTATATTTTCCTTAATTTTTCCCATTTTATTCTTTCCTGGAATGTGTAAAATGCTTAACAATTTTTTTCTACATCATTTGTCAGATTTGCTCATTGTTCATTCAGATTCCTATTATAAGTGATATTTTTTATGATTTTTAAATTTTTTCATTAGAGAAGTTTTATGTTTACAGAAAAATCATGTTAAAATACAGCATTCCTAATACCCCTCCCATGTAAACAGTAGATTATATTTAATATACAATTTTAATATCCTTTTTTCAATAGTAACAAAGGGACCACACTAATGCAAGGCATCATCAATGATTTTTTAAATTTAAATAGTTGCAATATCTTCATCATGTATAGAGAAGTACCTTATAAATGGCCTTAACATATCTGATTGCCATTTATATCTCCTTAGTTTTTGTGAGTCCTTAAATTTTCAGGTTAAAAATTTAGGGTGTGTAGAGCTATGCCATATTGGAATATTGGCCATACCCACATGGATTATTTCTGATGTGTATGTCTTCAAACTTTTTATGCTAGAGCAGGTATTTACAAAGTTGCTACTTGTTCCACAGGTCACCATTTTAATCTTTAGACCTGAAATGTCAAGGGGAAGATGTAGTCTGAGGAAAATAAAAATGAGAGAGGAGAAGTTAAGAACAGTGAATTGGTTGATACAATACAAGAATTTAAGCTCCACGTAAATAATGTAGGATGGAATGTTTTAACAGGGTACCTGGAAGGGTAAACAAAAGATACCCTGCACACAATTTATAGATTTCTTTTTATATATCTAATAAGGAAATGTCAGCAATTACCAATAAAATATTACCTCCTTTCTTCTATTTTTTTCTTTTTCTTTCCTTCTTAATCATCAATATTCCTGAACTTGTATCTTGTGTGTGTGTGCACACACACATGTGTATGTGCATATAATATTTCATTTCCTTCTCTGTGCAATGTTCCAAGTAATTTATCAGGTCTATCCTCAAGTTCATTAACTAATTTAATAGTATGTTTCCATTTTCATTTAATCTCTAGCTAAAGCAATAAACTACTTGATTTATATTAATATCACTTATTTTCTTTTCAAATATGTGTGGCCAAACCACATTTTCACACTTGCTTCTTAAACTTTTAAAATTTATTCAATGAATTTTTGGACATATAATACATAGCACTTTATATTCCAACTACAATATTGCAGTATATGTACTTCTTGCATATTGAGAAATCTGTTTTTTAACAATTCTAATTAAAATATTGAGAAAGCATTAACACATGTAATTAACAAGAAATTTATCTTGATACATTATATAAAGAGAAAACAGTATAAAATAATTTAAAAACAAAGGAAGAAAAAATTATTAAGAAACCTATTCAAATGTAATTGTGATAAAATCAGTTTGAATCAAGAATAACTTCAGATAAAATTATTTAATTTACCAAAATTTTTAAAATTTGTTTATTCAAAGTTCACAAAAATACTAGCCCTGACTATTGCATTGACAATTCTTTAGAACATCCTAAGCCCAACTTTATTTTCCTTTCTTTCTCTAATAGAAACCATGATTCAAAATATACATATATATTATTAGAATATATTGCTCACTTCCCCTTTTTGTTGAATCATGTAACCTTTCAGGAATCCCTGTCTCCAGATGATCAGGCCCAACTTCCAATGGTTTCCTTTTGTAATCAGCTTAGATAGGATGACAGAAAAGAAGGCTGTGTGTCTATTTCTACGCAACAGAGGGTCTGTAAAGTAATGGCCTATATCAAAAATTTAAATATAATATAAATATATTTATATTCTTACTGTACTTATGTTTCAATTATATCACATTAACATTAATTTATGTTAAAATTTTATGTCTTGGAAGATCAAGTCTTGGAGAAAATATTATAAAAATTTTTGGTGTAAATATGAAGCCAGATCAAATTACTATACAAAGTGTTAGAGTTACACAGTCAACCCACCCCACTCCAAACCATATTCACACTTAAGGGCTGGGCACACTTTGGTCCTTAGACCAAAACACACACACACACACACACACACACACATATGTATCTCCCATAATTTACTATATATATATAGTAAATATATATATAGTATATATATATACACACACACACACATATCCCCCACAATTTACAATGAGCAGGTGTCCAGGATTTTCAAGTGAAAGCATTTGGATTATATTTCATGTGTCTAAATTCCAAAGGGAATATTTATTTAATCTCTACCGTTTTTGATGGATAATAAAAGTCAGACTGCCTGTGTTATCTTAACAATTTATCAACAGATTTTCATTGCAGATGATTAATAAATATGTTTAGAGAAATATTGTTTTGAAAAATAATTAAATATGTATTCCTCCAAAATTATCATAACTTTAGCTTTTTAAAATAATTCCTGGTTTTTTAGAAAATCACACATTCTTTGGTGCAAACATTCCAGTAAAGTGATACATACTTCTTTCACTCTTTCTTTTTTTCTTTTCTCTCCTTAAACAGGTATAGAAGGACAATTATGTATAAATATTCTTTTCTTCAACTGCATAGTTTTTAGACATAAACCAAATTCCAATTGTGCAGAGAATTTAGAGATTTGGGATTAAAGAAATGAAGTAATTCACTTCTATTAGACCATGGATCACTTTGTAAAAGTGGGCAATGATTTTGTTGTGGGTGTGAGCATTGCCCAGAAACACAGGTGGGAAGATATGAAGTGACCATTTAGCTTCAGAAGGTAAAAGGTGACCAAGACCAGAAGGATTTCCCTGGTAGTGCAAGATGCTGTGCTACTCTGATTATCTGGATTATGCTTGGTGTTCAAAAGTTCCCCAGATCTATATTTTTAATGGGAGAATAATACCTGAAAAGAAGAGTTAATATTACATAAATCTTCCAGGAAGAATCTGCATAAGTCTATTCGATATAAAGCATAAATATTCTCAAAGATTATTAATTGAAGAGTGATCATCAGCATTTTTTATTGTCCATTATGGGCACATGCATTATTAATGTAATTCTTGCAACAGCCCTGTGAATGCCCCTTAAAAAGACTAACAGATTGTGGATATTGTCACCTGATCTGCCATCATAAATTAAAGGCTGACCAATTAGGTGCACTCCATACAAATTTGAATATCATACTGAGTGTGGAAATTCTAATCATAGGTTTAAAAGGGAAGATTAAAAATGGAGCAACTAATACCAATGTCTGACTTGGGCTGTGATATGCCCACAATGATATGTAATAAGTCATAATTAAACTTATTACAGTAACATTTTATTTAAAAAGATAGAATTTATTCTTCATATTAATTGATTATAATAATAAGGTACTTGATTGAGAAATGTTTATTAGCACTCAGGAAAATATTGCATGATTTTTTTTTTAATTTAAGAAGTAACTTCACAAAGTAATCATGCATACCATACAGGATTCCTATACATTGCCCCAACAACAACACCACTCATTGTTGTGACACATTTGAGACCAATGATGAAAGAACATCATCATAATTTTATTGCTGTCTAGATTCCAGAGCTTATATTAGGTGTAATTTCCCCACAAAACATCCTATTACTAACACCATGCATTAGTATTGTATATTTGTTATAGTCCTTGAGAGAATGTTCTCATATTTGTACTCTTAACCGCAGTCCATCATTCACCATGGTGTTCACTGTGTTATATGGTCCCCAACCTTATACAACCCATTAAAGGGCACACTCAGTGGCTCTCAGTTTCATCATAGAGTGGTGCTGTCCACTCAGTACATTTTAGAACATTTTTGTTACTCCAAAAAGGAAAAATTTCAGTGTTACAATATTACTGTTAACTACATTCTCTGTGTTATATTAGTTGTATTTTCCTATGTATCTCCATTATTATTAATACACTGTAATAGAGGGACATTCTTGTTTTTGTGCTATTGACCACAATCATCATCCACCACAAAAATCACTCTGTTATACAGTTCCTAGATTATCCTCTAGCTTTCTTTCAATTGGCATTAGTCTCCTTAGACTATCCCTTTCAGGAACAATCACATTTATAAATTAGCAGTGTTAGTTACTCACTATAATGTGTTACTATCTATTCTATCCATTTTCCCGCGTTTACAATCCCCCTTAACAAACATTCTACATACATTCAGGATCTTATCCACCTTCTTAACCCATGTTTTCTCTCTCAGTAACTTATGTTCTATTTATTGTTTAAATCCTTGAGTTTACTCATCTTATTTAGTTCATATTAATGCGGCCATAGTGTCTGGTTTATTTCACTCAACATAATGCATATATTGCCATATACATCCCAAGTTCATTTCTTCTTTAAGTTAAGAGTATTCCATCACATCTATAACCACATTTTGTTTATGCATTCATTGGTTGATGGGCACTTAGGTTGTATCCATCTTTTACCAACAGTGAATAATGCCATTAGAACATTGTTCTGCAAATGTCTCTTGGTGTCCTTGCTATCAGTCCTTCTGAAATTTTTTCTTAATAGCAGGATTGTTGACTCATATGCCAATTCTACATTTAGCTTCCTGAGGAACTGCCAAACTGTCCTCCACAGAGGCTGCACCATATTCTTTCCTAACAACGGTAAAGGAATGATCCCATTTTTCCATATTCTCTCCAGCACTTGTAATTTTCTGACTTTTAAATAATGGCCATTATGTAAAGTGTGACATGATGTCTCTTTATAGCTTTGATAGGCATTTCCCTAGTAGCTAATGATGTTGAGCATATTTTGATGTGCTTTTTGGACATTTGTATTTCTTCTTTGGAAAACTGTTCAATTTTTTTACATATTTTTTTTAAAACTGGGTTGCTTGCCTTTTTATAATTGAGTTGTATGATCTCTTTATATAACATGGAAATCATATCCTTAACCAATAGGTGGTCTCTGAAAATTTTCTACCAATGATTAGGTTGCATTTTCACGTTCTTAACAAAGTCATTTGAAACAAAAGTGTGTTTAGTTTTGAAGAGGTTCCATTTATCTATTATTTCTTTAATTGTTCTTGTTTTGAGTGAAAGGTTCAATTAACTATCACCTACACAAGAACTTGAAAATGTTTCCCTACATTTTCTTCAAGGAGATTTATGGTTCTAGCTTTTGTATTTTGTTCCTTGATGGACTTTGAGTTAATTTGTGTATAACATAGGGATCTTCTTCCTTTCTTTTAAATTTATATATTGAGTATCTCAGAATAGACTCTTCTGACCCCAGCTAGGTGGGTTTGATAACCTTGTCAAAAGTCACTTGGCCATAGATGTGAGGGTCTATTTCTGAATTATCAATTCAGTTCCATTGGTCAATATGTCTATCTTATACAAGTATCATGGTCTTTTTACCACTGCACCTGAGTAATATGCTTCAAAGTCAAGAATTGAGGGTCTTACAATTTCATTCTTTTTTTAAAAATAATTTTTAGCTCTTCAGGACGACTTACCATTCCAAAATGTTTTTATAATTGGCATTTCCATATCTGTAAAAAAGGCTGTTGGAATTTTTATTGGGATTGTGTTCAATCTCTGAACCAGTTTGAGTAGAATTGACATCTTAGCAATATTTAGTCTTGCAATCCATGAACATGGAATGTCCTTCCATTTACTTAGGTCTTTTTTCTTTTTTTTAGTATTTTTTTTTTTTTTTTACTTTTCTAAATACAGACCCTCTATGAACATGGTTAAGTTTACTTCTACTTAGTTTTTACTTTTGATTGTGATTGTAAATGGAATTTATTCTGACTTCCTCTTAAGATTGCTCTTTAGTAATGCATAGAAACACTCCTTAGTTTTGTGTATTAATCTTGTATCCTAGATCTTTATTGAAATTGTCAATTTGTTCTCTTAGCTTAGATGTGGATTACTCAGGATTTTCTAGCTATAAGACCATATCATCTGCAAATAGAAGACATTTAACTACTTCTTTTCCTATTTAACTGCCTTTCATTTCTTTTTCTTTCCTAATTGACCTAGCAAGAATTTTAGCACAATATTAAACAACAATGGTGACAGTGGGCATCCTGGTCTTCTTCACAATCTCAACAGGAAAGCTTTCAGTCCTCACTGTTGAGTTCAATATTTGGTACTTTTTTTTTCATATATGCACTTTACCAGGCTGAGAAAGTCTCTCAATTCCTTGATTTCAGAAACTTTTTATTAATAAAAGATGCTGTATTTTGTCAAATGCCTTTTCAGCACCAATCCCGATGTTCACATGATTTTTCTTCTTCAATTTATTAATGTAGTGTGTTACACTAATTAATTTTCTTGTGTAGAACCACTCTTGCATATCTGGGATAAAATCTACTTGGTGGTGAATATTTATTTTAATGTGCTTCTGGAATTTGTTAAGAATTTTAAGGAGGATTTTTGCATCTAATATCTATTTTTGAAATTCATGATTATCTCAAACTGCCAAACTGCTACACCCTTTAAGTGCATTGGGGAGATGGCCACACTTTACACAAACTTTGGGCTAGAGTCTTAACCCACCTATTACAGTGAAGTGAAGACAACATCCTCCCTAACTTTGGCATACAGCCCCAGCCCCTCTCAGAGCAATGAGTTTGTGACCTGGCCTTCCCTAACCCATGGAGGAAAGGCCCACCCCTCTCAGACCTATGGGTTGTTGACCTCACACTCCTAATCCCTGGGGAATATGCTCCATCCTCTCTATACTCTGGGATGGCAAATCTCTCCCTGAAAACTGGATGGGGACATTCACCCTCTTCAAACTGCTAGGGCAAACTGACCCTCTCTCTACACATGGTTGGGGTTCCTCTCTTGACCCAAAGAGATTTCTTAATTCCACATCCCAGTTTCCATGATTTTCCTCTTGAAGTCATTTTCCCTTCAATCTCTCCCATCAATATTCTTTTTAGTACAAGCTGACTGTGGTTTTGTTCATAAAGCTCTCTCAAAAAGCTTGTCAGTTTAGCATGCAAGAAGCAGTGGTCCAAGTCATCAGACAGTAAGACTTTCTACAAGTGTTTCCTAGATAACTGCATCTTCAATTTACTTGGATTTACTAATTCCAAGTTTAGTTAAATCCTCAAATGGGGCACTATCATCCAAGGACTTGATTTCCTGAGGCTTGAAACTTCCAGAATCAGTTTCTGGTTTCTTTGTGCCCAACCATTCAGTCCTCACTTATCTTGCTCATCTAGCATTTTGCTATAAGCTGAAAGCCAAGCCGCATTCTCTGAATTTACTTAGGGACATTCTTCAGCTAAATACTGAGGCTCAAAATTTACAAATTTTGCCTTCCATAAAATATCAGGAGTTAGTCTTGCTAAGTTCTCTGCAACTTTAAAACACAGATCATCTTTTCTCCAATTTCCAATAATAGTTTATCATTTACTTCTAAGTCCTCATAAAAAGTCTCTTTAGAGTCCATATTACTATCAAAAGTCTCTTCAAAGCATTGTAGTTTATGAATATTCTCACTGTCCTGATTTTGTGATAATAAGGGTAGGCTAAACATTTGCTATATTGGAAACCATGTATGTGTCCCCAGACATAGTTTTTCTCCCTAGGTCTGGTTTTTAGAATGATGGTGATAAACTAAGCCTGATTTATTATATGACCATCCTGTATGGGAAATGACTGTAACTCTAGGTATCTTTGGTCAACCTTAAGAGATATAGTAGGGGTGGATGTGTCTCAAATGGTTGGGTGTGTCTCTCCCATACGGAGGGACCTGGGTTCAATCCCTGGGAGCTCCCAGTAAAAATTAAAAAGAGAAAAATATAGAAGGCATGTAGGCCACCAGGTCCTGTGCATGGGTGTGTCATCAGGCCTCACGAGCAGGTGCACCACCAGGCCCCACGTGCAAGCGCACTGCCAGGCCCTGCAAGCAGATGAGTCCCCCAGGCACTGTGCACAGGTGTGCCGTCAGGCACTGCAAGTGGGTGTGCCACCAGGCCCCATGCATGGTTGCACTGCCAGGCCCCACAAGCTAGTGCACCCCCAAGGCCCTTCGCATGGTGCGCCACCAGGACCTACAAGCAGATGAGACCCCAGGCCCCACCGAGCTACATAGCAAGATGATGACTTAACAGGAGAGTGACACAAGGGAGAGCCAAGAAGAGATGTGCGGAAAAACCAGGAACTAAGGTGGTGCAGGGTGTAGGATGCCTTTCTCCCACATCGGAGGATCCAAGGATCAAATTCCAGTGAAGACAGGAGAAGAAGGATGAGAAGAGAGGGCAGGAAACAGAAACAGAGAATTGCCCTGCAAATGGACACAAAACAGCAAAATGGTGGTGGGGGAGGTAAAAATGGATAAAAGTAAGTAAATAAATAAATCTAATAAAATAAAAATAAACATACAAAATAAAAATACAGTAAATTTTTTAAAAAGCACTGTAGATCTTTTCTACCAAGCATCTCACAATTCCTCCAAAAAATACCCCTTACTCATTTATATAACTGTTCCATCATTTTGGTAATTGCAAAAACATGACCTCACTCTCTGGTACCAAATTCTGTATTAGTCAGCCAAAAGGGTGCTGATGCAAAGTACTAGAAATTTGTTGGATTCTATAAAGGGTATTTATTTGGGATAGAAGCTTACAGTTACCAGGCCATAAAGCATAAGTTACTTCCTTCACCAAAGTCTGTTGCCATGTGTTGGAGCAAGATGGCTGCCAATGTTCAGCCTTCCTCTTCCTCTTAAGCCTCCATGGCCTCAGCTTTTTCCAATATCAGCTGTAGGCTGGGATAATTCTCGTAACTCTTCCAGGGCTCATTTCTCTCTGGGCTCAGCTGCTCTAGTCTCTCCATAAGGTCAGCTGTAAACTATCAGGCAAAATGCTTATTTCTCTTCCCGGGGCCTCTGCTGTGTCTAATGAAGCCTTCTTTCTTTCCTCATTTAGTTGCTTCTCTGTGTATTTACTTCCTGGGGCTTCAGCATTAAAAACTTCAAACTCCTCCTCTACCATGTGGTTTTCTCTGTGAGTCCCCACCCACAAGGGGACGGGGAATCAATGTCCTACTGACATGGCCCAATCAAAGCTTTGATCATAATTTAGTCAAGTTAAAGTGAAACCTCTGAATCCAATACAATTTAATATTCCCATAGGAAAATAACATTTCAAAAACATAATCAAATATCTATTTTTGGAATTCATAAGCAATATCAAACTGCTATACTTCTGTTAAAATTTTTGGAATAGCTTGAGGAAAAGTGTTTTTAGATTTTCTTTGAATACTTAGTATAGTTCACCTGTGTAGCCATCTCTTTCTTGATTTTTCATCTTATGATGTTTTCAATGACTGTCCCAAACTTATTACATGTAATTGATTTGCTGAAGTCATCTTCTAGGGTCATTGTAGGTTGCTTGTGTGTTTCTAGGACCATGTCCATTGTGTCTATGTGGTATAATTTGTTAGTAAACAGTTTTTCTTAGTATCCTTTTATGATCTCTTTTATTACTATGCAGTCCATGGAAATGTTCCCCTTCTCATTTCTGATTGGGTATGTAAATTTTGTTAATCATTTCAAAGAATCAACTTTTTTTTTTAATTCTATGTATTGCTTTTTTTCTCAATTTCATTTATTTCTGTTCTAATCTTTGTTATTTCTTTCTTCTGCTTGCTTTGGTATTCATTTTCTTTTCTTTTTATAGTTTCTCCAACAGTGCAGTTAGGTCTTAGATTTTACCTCTTTCTTATTATTATTTTTTTTAATTTTAGCTTTATTTTTAAAAAAGTTTTAGATTACAGCAATGCTACATTAAAATTTTAGGGGATTCTAATTTATCACACACCTCCCTTCATGCATTTTTCCCTTATAGTATCTTACATTACTGTGGTACATTAGTTACAATTGATGAACAAATATTGAAGCATTGCCTCTAACGATGGTCTATAGTTTACATTATGGTTTATATTTTGCACTGAACAGTTTTACAGGTTTTGAGAAAATATATAATGACCTGTATCTGTCATTGCAATATGATGCAGAACAATTCCAATATCCTCAAAATGGCCTATATTCCACCTATTCTTCCCTCCTACTCCCTTTATAACCTCTGGTAATCACTATCTTTATATCAAGATATATAAGTAACAACTTTTTCTGGTACTACAGAAGTCCTTGTCTGAATTCCCACCTTATGTGTATTCATTCCTCAATCCTGAGGATTTGGGGATGGCAATGCCCAATCTACTTCAAATTGAGAGGGAGTTTAGATACTTAAGGACGGATGGAAGGAACTGTTTTACTTGCAGTTGTAGATATACTTTGCCTTTTGGGGTGGGGTTGTCCATCATCATCATTTTATTAAGTTGTCCTAGGTGAATCTGATGAACTGAAGAATAGGTGTTGGCTACAACTCTGCTGAGATTCAGGGTTCAACCAACATTTAAAAATTCTGAAGATTTAAGTCTATGGAACATACATTTAAAGGGTATAGTGCTAATTATAGGTTCAAATAAAGGGATAGAAGAATTGTGTGTGAGGAAAATATAAATGAGACTAACTCTGTTTCAGTGGGAAATAGGTTTTCCTATATTCCAAAGTAAGACCCCCTGATGAGGTACTGAATTCATTGGGTTATGTGCCTTATCATTCGTTTCCAGAAATCTCTAGAGCCCTTGAGAGCACCCTTGTTTGAGGCTTTGTTTACAGTGGCAGTTAGTGAGATATGCCTGAAACATGCAAAAGCTTATTTCTGGAATGACCTCCCAACTCACTTTGAAATCTCTTACAGTAAAAACTATTATCTATTGTATTTGATGTTTTGGCCATTAATATTTTGGTCATGTCTTTTTCAAAATGCATCACTGTTTCATTCTTGGTATTAATCCGTCAGTGCCTGGGAGGCTTATCCCTAGGTTGTTGTTTTTTTAACAAATAAATTTTAATTTTACATATTAATAAAGCATAAATCCACCCAAAGTGTCCAATCAATGGTATTCAATATAATTGCATAGTTGTGTATTCATCACTTAAATCATTTTTAGAGCATTTTCACTATATCATTAATAATAATAAACAAAAATCAGCCAACCAAAAAAAAACTCATTACCTCTAATTCTCTCTATGCTTCCCCTACTATACTATACATAGCTGTTATTCTGTTTCCTTCTCTCTAGTTTATTTGTATTTATAATTGGAAAAACATTCTTATATATGAAATATCACTGATACTCATATTTAACTTGAAGTATCACTATGTTATATTGTCCCTTGTTACATTTTTAGCTTTCCTTCTAGTAATATAAATGCCCCTAGGCTTTCCCTTTCAAACACTGTCATACCTATATAATAGCTCTGCTAGTCACAAACACCATGATGTGATTTCATCATTTCCATTCATTTCCAAAGATTTACAAACAACCTTTTAACCAATTCGGCATAAATTAAACATCAGCTTTCCAATCTCTAGCCTCATTCTATTTTCTGGTGACATATATTCTTATTACCAATTCCATGACTTTACATAATATAGCTAGTTCATAATGAGGCAATCCTACAGTATTTGTTTTTTTGTGTCTGACTCACTTCACTCAACAAAATGTCCTCCAGGATCAACCATGTTGTCATATGCTTCATGACTTCATTTCTTCTTACAGCTGAATAATATTCCATTGTGTGTATATACCACAATTTGTTCATCCATTCATCAGCTGATGGACCTCTAGTGTGTTTCCAACTTTTGGCTCTCAGGAATAATGCCAATATGAACAATGGTGTGCAGAAGTCTATTCATTACACTGCTCTTATTTCTTCAGATATATACCTAGTAATGGTATTGCCAGGTCCCATGACAAGTCTGTATTCACATTCCTTAGGAACTGCCAAGCAGCCCTCCCCAGTGACTGTACCATTCTTCATTTCCACCAAGAGTGGATAAGCATTCCTAGCTCTCCACATCCTTTCCAATATTTACAGTATTCTGACTTTTTTAACAGTGGCCAGTCTAATAGTTGTGAAATGATAACTCAATGTAGTTTTTAGTTGTATTTCCATAATTGCTACTGATGTTGGATATTTTTTTTATGTGTTTCTTCACCATTCCTATTTCTCCTTTGTATGATTGTCTTTTCAAGTCTTTTGCCCATTTTTTTAATTGGGTAGTTTGTCTTTTTATTGTTGAGTTGTGTGATCTCTTTATATATTATGTATACTAAACCCTTATCGGCTATGTGATTGCCAAATATTTCTTCCCATTGTTTTGGCTGTATTTTCACCCATTGACAAAGTCCTTGAGGTGCAAAAGTGTTTAATATTGAGGAGGTCCCATTTATCAATTTTTTTGGTTGCTCATGTTTTGGGTACAAGGTTTAAGAAGGTACTGCCTACCACAAGATCTTGAAGAAGTTTTCTTACATTTTCTTCCAGGAGTTAATGGTTGTTGCTTTTATATTTAATTCCTTGATCCATTTTTAAATTAATTTGTGTATCAGTTGTGAGGCAGAGGTCCTCTTTCTTTCTTTTGGATATGGCTATCCAGTTCTCTGAGCACCATTGGTTGAATATATTGTTATGGACTAGCAGGGTGGGCTTAGTGGCCTTGTCAAAAATTACTTGACTGTAAATGTGAGGTCTGAGTTCTTGATTCTTTTCCATTGATCAATCTGTCTGTCTTTATACCAGTAACATGCTATTTTTATCATTGTAGCTAAGTAATATGCTTCAAAGTCAGGAAGTGACTGACCTCCAACTTGGTTCTTTCTTAAAACATTTTTGGCCATTCAGGCCCCTTACACTTCCTAATAAATTTGATAATTGGCTTTTCCATTTCTGTAAGAAATGGTTTTGCAATTTTTATTGGGACTGTGTTGAAATTGTAAATCAGTTTGGGTAGACTTGACATCTTAACCATATTTAGTCTTCCAATCCATGAACATGGAATGTTTTTCCACTTATTTAAGTCTTCTTCAGTTTCTTTTAGCAATATTTTGTCATTTTCTGAATATAAGCTCTTTACGTCCTTGTTTAAGTTTATTCCTAAATATTTGATTTTTCACTCGCTATTTTACATTGATTTTTTTTTCCAATTTCATCTTTAGATTGCACATCAGTACTGTATGGTAACGCTATCAGTAGATTTTTGTGTATTAATATATTATCCCACCACTTTCCTGGACTAATATTTTAATTCTAGTAGCCTTGGTTGTGGCGTTTTTAGGATTTTCTAAATTTAGGACCATAACATCAGTGAACACTGAAAGTTTTAATTCTTCCTTTCTTATGTGGTTTCCTTTTATTTCTTTATCTAGCCTAATTGCTGTAGCTAGAATTTATAGCACAATATTAAATAATATTGTTATTGGTATTAGTGAGAAACTTTTAGTCTTTCACCATTGAATACAATGCTAGCTACAGGTTTTTCATATATGTACTTTAACACTGAGAAATCTTCCTTCTATTACTATATTTTGGAGTTTTTATCAAGACAGGGTGCTGTATTTTGTCAAATGCCTTTTCTGCATCAATGGAGAGGATCATTTGATTTTTCTTCTTCAATATATCAATATGGTGTATTCCACTAATTGATTTTCTTTTATGATACAACCCACTGGTTCACATGATGTATAATTCTTTTAATGTGCTTTTGTATTTTCTTTGCAAGTATTTTTTTGAGTATTTTTGCATCTATATTCATTAGAGATAGTGGTCTGTAATTTTCTTTTTTCCTAGTAGCTTTATCTGGTTTAGGCATCAGGGTGATGTTCGCTTCATAGCATTCTTTCCTGTTCAATTTTTTGGAAGATCTTGAGCAACATTGTTATTAGATCATATTTATAGAATTCACTTGTGAAGCCATCTGGTCCCAGGCTTATCATCTTTGGAAGGATTTTGATAACTGTTTCAATCTGTACATTGTGATTGGTTTGTTATAGTCTTCTATTTCTTCTAAGGTCAGTGTAGGTGAGTTTGTGTGATTCTAAGAATTTGTTCATTTTGTCTACAATGTCAAGTTTTTTGACATGTTTGTTCATTGTATCCTCTTATGATCTCTTTTATTTTAGCAGGGTCAGGGTTATGTCCGTCCTCCCATTTCTGATTTAATTTGCTTCTGTTGTCTTTCTCTTTTTCTTTGTCAATCTAGCTAAGAGTTTGTCAATTTTGTTGATCTTCTCAAAGAACCAACTTTTGATTTTCTTGATTCTCTATATTGTTTTACTTGTTGTTGTTGTTGTTGTTGTTCTCGGTTTCATTTGTTTCTGCTCTGATCTTTATTATTTCTTTCCTTCAGCTTGGTTTGGGATTACTTTGCTGGTTTTTTCTAGTTCCTCCCAGGTTGCAATTTGATTATCAATTTTAGCTGTTTCTTCTTATTTAATGTAAGCATTTAGGCTATAAATTTCCCTCTCAGCACTGCCTTTTCAATATACCGTAGGTTTTAAGATGTTGTGTTCTCATTTTCATTTGTCTCAAGATATTTATTGAATTCTCTTGAAACTTCCTTTTTTGACCCACTGATTATTTAAGAATGTATTGTTTAATCTCTCATATATGAATTTTCCCTGTTTCTGCCCATTATTGGTTTCTACCATCATCCCATTATAGTCAGAGAAAGTGTTTAGTATAATTCCAATCTTCTATAATTTATTGAGAGTTGATTTGTGACACAATTTATGGTCTATCTTTGTGAAAGATTCATGTGCACTTGAAAATAATGTATATTCTGTTTTCAGTTGCAGTGATCTATAGACATCTGTTTGGTCTAGTTCATTTATCATATTATGGAAGTTCTCTGTTTATTTATCCTCTTTCCAGATTTTCTATCCAAAACTGAGAGTGGTGCAATGAAATCTGCAAATATTAATGTAGTCACATCTATTTTTGCTTTCAGCCTTTCCAGTGTGTGCCTCATGTATCTGGGGACACTCAGGTTAGGTGCATAAATATTTAGTATATTTTTTCTTATTGTTGAATTGCCCCTTTTATTAAGATATAATGATCTTCTTAACCCCGTATAACAGTTTTGCATTTAAAATCTATTTTGTCCAATATTAGTATGGCTACACCAGAACTTTTGTGGTTAACATTTGCATGAAAAACCTTTTTCCAAACTTTTACTTTTAACTTTATTGTGTTCTTACATCTGAGGTGAGACTCTTGTAGACAACACATAGATGGCTCAAATATTTTATGCATTTTGTCAGTCTTTGTCTTTTCATTAAGTGGTTCATACCATTATTATTCAATGATTTTACTGTAGAAGCATTACTTACTTCAACCATTGTTTCCTTTAGCTTTCTTTTGTCATCATACTTTTGTCCTTTTTTCTTTACCTTTTAATTGATTATTCCTAATAATCTACATTTATCCTTTCTTCACCAAATCTCTTGCCCTTGTTTTTCTCCTTTCAGGCTGCAGCACTCCCTTTACTATCTATTGTAATTCAGGTTTTTTGTTAACATATTTTATTAGTTTTTCTTTATGTGTGAAGTCTTTGATCACACTGTCATTTTAGAATGACAGTTTTGCTAAATACAGAATTCTTGACTGACTGATTTTCTCTTTCAGTACCTTAAGATATATCATACGACTTTCTTCACTCTTCTATGGTTTTTGACGAGTAGTCAGCAGTTAATCTTACTGAGGTTCCCTTGTATGTGAGGCTTTGCTTTTCTCTTGCTGCTTTCAGAATCCTCTCTTTATCTCTGATATCTGTCATTCTGTATTGTAGCTGTTTTGGGGTAGGTCTATTCAGCATTATTCTGTTTGTGATGCATTGTCCTTCTTGTATAGTGATATTTATTTCTTCCATAAGTTTTGGGAAGTTTCTAGTCATTGTTTCCTCAAATATTCTTTCTGCTCCTTTTTCTGTTTTCTGCTTCTGGGACTCCTATAATGTCTTTGTTTGTGTATTCCATGTTGTAATTCAATTCCCTGAGATCCTGTTCCATTTTTTACATTCTTTTCACTTTGTGTACTCCATCTTTTCAAATTCAGGTACTCTGCTTTCTAATTCACTAATTCTGTCCTCCATTTATTCAAATTTGCTGTTATATGCCTCCAATGTATTTTTCATAATAATTTTTTTATTTCTTAAAGATACTTAGATTACATAACTGTTACACAAAAATATAGGGATTCCCATATGCCCCACTCCCCACACCTCCCATGCCATCCCACATAAACATCATTCATTTGTGTTGCACATTCATTGCAAATAATAAATGCATCATAGGGCTTTGTCCATCAATGTAGGCTGCTTGAAAGTTTCTAGGAATTTTCCATTTCCTCTAAATTATCCTTATTGGCATATAATTTTTCAAAGTATCTGCTTATGATAACCTTTATTGCTTGGGGTCACTGGTGATATCCCCTTACTCATTTCTTATTTTGTGTATTTGCATCTTCTCTCTTTTTTTCTTTGTTAGTATAAGGTTTTGTCAATTTTATTGATCTTCTTAAAGAACCAGCTTTTCATTTCATTTATTTTTTCTAGTGCTTTCTTATTTTCTATTTCATTTAGTTCTGCTCTAAACTTTGTTATTTCTTTCTTTCTACATCCTTTGGGGTTAGTTTGTTGTTGTTTTCCTAATTCCTCCAGGTGTGCAGTTAGATCTTCAATTTTAGCTCTTTCTTCTTTTTTTGGTATATGCATTTATGGCTATGAATTTCCCTCTCAGTACAGCTTTTGCTGTATCCCATAGGTTTTGATATGTTGTATCATCATTTTCATTCATTTCAAGGTAGTTACTGATTTCTTTTGAGACTTCCTCCTTGACCTACTGTTTGTCTAAAAATATGTTGTTTAACTTCCTTATCTGTGTGCCTAATCTGATTCTCTAGCCCTTACTGATTTCCAATTTCAATTTATTGTGGTCAGAGAAATTACTTTGTATAATCTCAATCTTTCTGAATTCCTTGAGAGTTGTTCTGTGGCCCAGTATGTGGTCTAACTTAGAGTACGACCCATGTGCACTTGAGAAGAATGTATATCCCACTGTATTTGGATGTGGTATTCTGTATATGTCTATGAGATCCAGATTCTCTAATGTATTAATCAAAGTCTTTTTTCTTTATTGATTCTATGTTAAGATGTTCTGTCTAATGGTGATAATGGTGCATTAAAGTCCCCCAATATAATTGTAGAGGCATCTGTTTCTTCACTTAGTTTTTCCAGTATTTGCCGCATGTATTTTGAGGTGCTCCTGTTAGGTGCATAAATGTTTATGATTGTTCTTTCTTCTTGAAAGATTACCCCTATCACAAAGATATAGTGTCCATCTTTGCCTTTTACAATAGTTTTGTTTTTAAAGTCTATTTTGTCTGATATTAGTATAGCTACTCCTGCCCTTTTTTGGTTATTGTTTACTTTTAAGATTGTTTTCCAGCTATTCACTTTCAGCCTTCTTGAATCCCTGGGTCTAAGGTGGGTTTCATGTAGACAACCTATAGATGGGTCATATTTCCTTATCCATTCTGCCAATCTGTGTCTCTTGACTGATGAGTTTAATCCATTAACATTCAGTGCTATTTCGCTCAAGGAATTTCTTACATTAGCCATGTTTTCTTTGGGTTTATGTAATGTCATATGTTGTTTTTATTTCTCTTTATGTCATTTTAGTCATTCTTACACTCTCCTCCAACTCTCTTTCATGTTTTTTCCTTTCAATCTGCAGAACTCCTTTTAGTATTTCTTGAAGGGTGGGTTTTTTGTTGGCATAGTCTCTTAATTTCTGTTTATTTTGGAATATTTTGAACTCTCCATCATTTTTGAATGCCAGCTTTGCAGGATAGAGAATGCTTGGCTCGAAGTTTTTGTTTTGTTTTGTTTTTCATTTAGTTCCTTAATTACATCATACCACTGCCTTCTTGCCTCCATGGTTTCAGAAGAGAAATCATCACTTAATCTTATTGACCTTCCCTTGTATGTGATGGTTTTCTTTTCTTTTGCTGCTTTCAGTATTTTCTCTTTGTCTTGAGCATTGGAAAGTTTGAAAAGAATATGTCTTGGAGTAGGCCTGTTGGGATTTTTACTGTTTGGGGTGTGCTGTGCTTCCTGGACATGTGCATACATCTCCCTAAATAGGGAGGGGAAGTTTTCAGCTATTATTTCCTCCAACACTTCTTCTCTTTCCCTCTCTTCTCTTCTCTTTTCCCTCTGGGATGCCTATAATGTGTATGTTTATGTGTTTTGTGTTTTCATTCAAATCCCTATGTCCCTGATGGATATTTTCTATCTTTTTATCTATCTGTTCTATTATTTGTCAAAAATATGAAACACTTCACGAATTTGGGTGTCATCCTTGTGCGGGGGCCATGATAATCTTCTCTGTACTGTTTCAATTTTAGTATATGTACTGCCTAAGCAATCACAAGTTATACTTTCTTTGCTTTAATTTTTGAAAGAAATTAGTTTTATACCTAAAATTCCATTGTCTGCAAAAGAATATTATGTTTTGGAGGGCCAAAGAATCAACAAACACACTTTCCTTACATACAATATTTCTCTCTGCTCATAGAGTGTTGTTTGTTTGCATTAAATTCTTTGTGCAATTGATTAATTATAGATTGATTTCCCTAATAATTTGATGTTTCTCCACTCCTTGCCCCCACTTTAATTATCTGGTTAATGGTTTATCCCACTAAATTTCATTGTCAGTTCTTTTTTCTCTTTTTTCTTTTCTTCCTATCATTGAATTATCTGAGAAAAGCCTTTCAATTTACAGTGTTTTGGAACTTTGTAAGGCTGTGTCATGTCATAATATATCTGTTGGTCAATTATGACTCTGGATTTCACTAGTTCCTTTTAAAAAATCACTTCCTTCATTCTGAGGAAAGACAATATTTTGTTTTAGCTTAGTTTAGTTTTTTATAATTTTCTTCCTTTTCCTTTCTCTTTCCTCATTCTGGAATTGTATTTTTTGGGCTCTCTTCAATGATACTATTTTCCAAACTTTTCTCTTCAATTTTCAAAACTCTAATATGTACCTAGCAATGTGCCCCATCTTTTCTTCCAACATTTCTATTGAAAATTTTATTTCTGAGATTAAATTTTCACTATTAATAACATTTTCTAATTTACTGACTTACATCCTTACTAATTCTCATTGCAGTGAGTGATGGTAGTTTTGGAAGAAGAATTGGTTGCAAGAGATGCAAACCCATATCCAGACTATGTATCTAATGCAGTTAAAACAAATAACTGCCCCTTCCATGGTGGAAGTGGTCCAATTTAATCAACCTGTCACCAGGTAGCAGGCTGATCATCTAAAGGAATACTGCCATATTGGGGGCTGAGTGTTGGCCTCTGCTTCAGGCAAACTGGGCAATCAGCAATGGCTATAGCCAAGTCAACCTTGTTAAGGGGAAGTCCATGTTGCTGAGCCCATGCATAACCTCCTTCCCTACCTCCGTGGCCACTTTGTTCATAAGCCCATTGGGCAATGCCAAGAGTGCCTGGAGAAAAAGGCTGAGCATTAGACACAGAAAAGGTCCTCTTATACACTTTATTAAAATCTTCCTCTACTGAAGTCACCATCTGGTGAGCATTCATGAGGGACACAAATAGTTTCATGTTTTTCGCCCACTCTGAAAAGTCTACCCACATACATCTTCCCCAGACTTCTTTGTCATTAATTTTCCATTCATGTTCCTTCCAAGTACCTGACCGTCCAGCCAAACCATTGGCAACAGCCCATGGATCAGTGTACAAATGCATCTCTGGCCATTTCTTCTTCCAAGCAAAATGAACAACAAGGTGCACTGCTCAAAGTTCTGCCCACTGGGAGGATTTGCCCTACTACTGTCCTTCAGGGATGTCCCAGAAAAGGGCTGCAGTGCTGCAGCTGTCCACTTTTGGGTGGTACCTGCATATTGTGCAGAATATCTCTAAACCGGGCCTGAGTATTTGCTTCCTCAGCCAACTGATTGTAAGGGACTCCCCAAGAGGCCAAAGCTGTGGACTGGAAGAGAAGGTAACATGCCAGGGGTGGTGACCATGGGCATTTGGGCTATTTCCTCATGTAATTTACTTGCTCCAGATCAAAATCTGCATACCAGGTACCAGAGGATATGTTCATTTGTTCAAGTCATGATATCACACCTAGGACAATAGCTGCAATTAGAGTCACCACCTGGTTAATTTAATCATAATTTACTGTCATCCTCTAAGATCCTTCTGTTTTCTGCACAAGCCAAATACAAGGGTTGAATGGGGATGTGGAGGGAATCATCACCCCTGCATCTTTCAAATCCTTGATGGTGGCACTGATTTTTGCAATCCTTTCAGGAATCTGGTATTGTTTTTGGTTTACTATTTTGTTAGATAGGGGCAGTTCTAGTGACTTCCAATTGGCCTTTCCAACCATAATAATCCTTACTCTACAAATCAGGGATCCAATGTGAGGATTTTGCCACTTACTGAGTATACTTACCCAAATTATACATTCTGTAACTGGGGAAATAAGCACTGAACGGGTCCAGGAACCCACTGGACCCACTGTGTGATTGACCTGAGCTAAAACTCCATCAATCACCTGACCTCCATAAGCTCCTGTGCTGACTTGTGGACCACAGGGATGTTTTGGGTCTCCTGGAATTAATGTCTCTTTTGAGCCAGTGTCTAATAACCCAAAAATACCTGGTCATTTCCGTTTATACAATGCACAGTAACTCTGATAAAAGGCCACAGGTCTTCTTGGGGAATGGTAGGAGGAAGATTAACAGTGTAAAATTTTGGGAGTTTAACAGGATCCCTCTGCAAGGAATAAAACTTTAGGTCACCCCACCAGGCAAAGAACCATGGACAGTTGAAGTGCTTGCTGATCATAACAGGAACATGGAATGGGTAGCGGAAGAAGGTAGTGATAAATACGAACTTTGACCACATGACTAGTTACAGAAATGAACACTGTAATGGTCAGGGATCTTTCTTACTTATTTCTTAATGAGTATGATGGTATATGGACACAAAATGAATTTCTTTGTTTTCTTCCCCAACCTTTTCCCTTATCATATGATAGGTTGTATTAGTTTCATGTCATAATATTTAAGGATGTCAAGTTTAAGAGTGAGTATTACCCCAAAGACTTGCACCCTATTCTGTAGAGAATTAATGCATTTCCCTACAGGAAATGTACACAGGAAATTTGAACATTGTTGTGTTGGAATACATAAATACATGTATGTCTGTTATTGGTTTTACTTAGAAAGTATGGCTTAAGGTAATGCGTATAGTTGCCAAGTTGACAAGGGGTGGTCTGTGAAGGTTAGGCTAACATATCAACTCAGCCAAGTAAATGTGCCCAGTTGTTTGGTCAAGCAAACACTGGGCTTATTACAATACAAGGATATTTATGGTCTTCAGTCATCATTGAATTTAATGCATAGTTGGCTGATTGCATCTATGTAAACTAGGGAGATTGCCATCAGCAATTAGTGATGCTTTATGCAATCAGTTGAATGCCTTTAAAGGGGAAGTGATTTCATGCAGAGAGAATTTCCCAGCTCATCTTTGGACAGTCAGTGTCTCCCAGAAACAGATCAAGGACCTTCACTGGACTTTCATTGGAGCCCCTGGTTTGCATCCTGCCTGTGGAACCTGGACTTGTGCATCCCCATGGTCATGTGAGAGACTTTTATAAAATCTTATACTATTTACAGATATCTCCTGCTGATTCTGTTTCCCTAGAGAACCCTGACTACTACAGAAGGATTCTGCTTTTTTGCCCTCTCATAGCTTTTACTATGTCTTTTTGTTTTTGTTTTTTCTTCTATTATCTGCAATGCTAGTTTCCTCTTAGTTTCCTTTTTTTTTATCAATATAATTTTTCTCTTTTTCTCTGTCTTTAAATGAGAGACTTTACATAAGTACATGATTACCCTAAGTTATATATGGTCATAATTAAGAGGAAGAAGTTTTATGGAAGTACAATGAGCATGGACAGCTCAACTTCATTGATCAGGAATGTGGATAATTAAAGGCAGCTTATATACCAATGACTTCAAGGAGTCATTTCCTCCAGAAATGAATCACCCCTGATTCTCCCAGTGGAGTATTAATTTAGCCACCAGCATTCTGCAAAACATCTTTAGAGGAAACTAAGAGATTCACATTATTTAATATCTGAATACTCTTTTAAATGTATATCTCTCATCCCATCCTTCCTCTTTACAGTGACTTTTTCTCGAAGCTGATGCTTCTTGGCTTTACCCTCTGTAGCCTCTACTGTCCACTATTTCTGTTAGGAGGATAGTTGTTTCTTATTCTTGAAGTGGAGAGCAACTATCGAGTTTTATCCCCATTTTTACAAACTCTCTTAACATACAAACTTCCTGAAATTTCTCCTCTGTAGTGGCTTCTTTCCCCTTTTCTTTGCCTTTGCAGGTGTAAATTCTCGATTAATTTCATACTCATTTAATTGTTTTAGGGGAAGAAGTATAGATAAATGTCTGTTTTAAATGTTATTAAAACCAGAAATATATTTCACTTAATTTCATTGTTTTTTTTCTTGTCTAATGCACGCAAATATTTAATATTATAATAAAATATAATACATATTTGCCCATCTAGACTTTACAATATAAATAGTATCATAGTGCCATAATAGCTCTCCAAACATTCACATTATTTTTTTGTAATATGCATGAATAAAATATAGGAGACAATTCTTTTGAGCAGTGAATTTGAGAGGGAGTGCATATACTGTAAATCTGAATAAAAATGATGGAAAAATATGCAACTTTTTGGATTTTGAAAATAATGATAAAATTGTTGCCTTATTTTGAATATTTCAGAACAAAGGCCACCATTCCAGTACTTACAGCAGTCTCCCCTTCCAAATTTCAGGATGAAAGATATTAATATCATATGATTGAATTAAAAACACAAAGCATGAAAATGGATGAAAGAATTTCCACATTATTCAAAGTAACAGTGTCTAAGAATGATAGAAAAGGAGTAAAATCAAACAAATTTCAAAATGTAAACTAGACCTGAAAAAAACAAAGAAATACAATAGATAAAATAGCAAATAAAACAGAATAGGTAAATACTATAGATTCAGCAATATTATTTATTCTTCATAACTTATGTAAACTTAAAATTTCCCAATTACAACCTTATATCTATAATTAAATCTTCATCTCTATATATGACTATGTCTGGATCTATATTATAATATTCAATATACATATCGAAGACTGAAAGAGAAACAATATGGAGACTGCCCAGGTAATCTTGAGAGCAGTTGTTTGAAAAACATCCTAGTCCACTTGAGGAAACTCATTCTTAGAGGGCTGTGAATTGGCTTCTTAATTCTAAAAGAATCATTATCTTTCTGGCTCATCCACAAAAGGAAAGGGTTGCAGATTTTGAGGGAAAAGAAGCAAGGTAAAACCTTTTTCTCACCTTGCATTGGTAAAATGAACTCTTCAGCATTTTTGTTTCACTGTTGAGTGACAATCATCTTACCAATAAGTATAAATGTCCCTTACATCATTACGAAAATATTGCTATGAGATAGCAAGCCATATATCAATGTTGTATACAACTTTAGGGCTTGCACTTAATCCTAAAGTGTTCACCTCCATTCATGTCTATTTGCACCATATTCATATTTACTAATGGGGGCGGGGTCTCCCATTAGTCAATATGTGTTCTGGTTTTGAGATGTTCTTTTAATCTGAAATAGACTTTATCTGTCTATGCACTTCAGTGTTGATAATTTGAAAAGTGTAGGTGATTTATTTTCTAGAATATCCATCAATTTAGAGTGGGGAGTGGAGGAAATCTTTTAAAGAAAAAGAGAGAGCATTTGATAAAGCTAGAGAGTGCTAAGTAGAAGCTTTGTTTGGCAAGAGCTCTGAGCTACAGTTAGAAAACACAATCAGCCTCAGACTTCCACAACAAGGGAGCTGGGAAATAAACACCACTAATAGCACTGAATTCCTTCTATCTGATCTCCTGAAAGTTCCATTCTTAGCCAAACCCAACTATATGCCAAGAACAGTGAACTCTTTGATGAAGTCCAAGATGTATAGACTCCAGCAAACAAATAGGATGGAGGAAAGTAAAGGGAGGATATAGAGGTGTAAACAAAAGATATATTGAAAAACATTTTAAGATTTATTTTTATATATCTGGGTTGGGATAAATGGATCTTTCTGAATATGTGGAGTCACATCTTTTTATAATTTAAAGGAAATGTCACTCAGTAGCAATAAAATATTACTTCTTTAATTTTTATTTCTTCTTTTCTACCTTATTCTCTATATACAGTAACCTGCTGCATGTATCTTGTTGAAGTTTGTGTGTATGTGTGTGTGTGTTGGTGTGTGTGTCTGTGTGCATAAAATTTCATTTGTTTCTCTGTGAAATGTTCAGGGTAATTTTTCATGTCTGTGTTCATATTCATTACCTATTTTAATCTGTTACTTACATTGAAATTTAATCTATGGTTTAAGCAACAATCTGCTTCAACTTATAAAAGAAACATCGACTTCTTTATAAAATCTATTTGATCAATTATCATCTTAACATTTCCTCCTTAATCTTTTTCATTTTCTCAATGAATTTTGAAACATTAGGGACATTTTCTTATAGGTTCTGATTACAATAATTGCAATTTATAGAAATCTTGCCTATTGAGAAATCTGTTATTTTTATAATTACAAAAAAATTATTGAGACAACATTAACAGCTGTAATTTAAACTATTGTGGCTTGGAGTTTTGTATTCCAGAAAATTATGGTTTTAAATTAAATTCAT
>JAQZBX010023827.1:0-30578 GCA_029593785.1 Cabassous unicinctus
TATGGCTCACTTGCCATCAGAACCACCACTGGGGAGTTGGTTATCAGATACTCAGACACCTTCACTGCCCTCATTCCCGAGAAAAGGTCAGGATCTCTCCAAAACCACTGGCATGGCCATGGTGCAGCTCAAAGACAATCCTCCAACTCAACCTGAGAGGGAAAAGCAACAATTGCAGGATGTGGGCCAGCCAGACACATCTCATTCCATGCAGTGGTATGGCAAGGAGCTCCAGGCAGTGATTGCAGAATGTAACCCTCCTGAAGGGAGGTGTAAGCTGCCTAGGCAGGCAGAGACACAGCTGTACCTGCAGCAGGCAGAATCAGCTGAGGAGCCATCACATCTGTCTTCCCAAGGGCACCAGCAAGATCTGATGGCATCTTGCCTTTTAGATCAAGGGCCGTTGAGCACAGAATTTCAGGCAAAGACACAATATTTCCTTCATCTGGATCTCCTGGAGTAGGACACTGAGCCAGCTGAACCACCTCTCAGGGATGAAGAATTTCAGGCTCTGCTCAACATGCTATGAAGCAAACTGGGGCTTATGCTGTAGGAAGTGGAAGAGGTCATTCCCAAAACTTTAGACCAGATCGCTCTTGCTTTGGTGCTAAACTATGGGGAATTAAACCTCATGCTCCAGAGAAATTCCCTGGAACCAGAGTGAAGGATCAATGAATCCAAAAGCCAGGTGGAGGATTTCACACTGACCCATGGGCTGCAGTGGTGCCCTCTATTGACTTCATTGAGGAAAAGATGGTTTCCAAGCTCCACATTACCTCTGGGCACACCATGGATACGAGAGAGTGGACACATGGGCCTAATCCTGATAGAATGAAAGCATCTGTAGGAAAACCATTGCCTCCACCCACCCATCATAAGGTCCTCAGCATTTTGGACAATCCAGGGTTTCTCACAGAAGCCAGGACAGGGATCAGGACTTACAGGATATACCTGCCCTGCATTCCCTACTGGCATGATTGGAAGTCACACTGTATATGAGTTATATGCATGAAGGAGTGAGTGCCATATTTCCTAGGCATTGGAGTTGACAAATAAGAATTTTACCCCAGCCCTGAGGCTTGGAATAGGCAACTGGCAGCTATTGCAACATCTACCAATAATGGGATAAATAAAGTGGTCACAGCCCTGACAGCGCAGCAGCATCATTTTCATCATTGCATCAGGTAAAACACTGACAAATTCCAGGGAAAGACTGACTTGCAACTGCATGCATCCACTCGAGGATATCTATTGCCATTACCGCTTTTCTTACTTGAGAAACTTCAGATATAATTACCCATATATCTAGGCATAAACATTCATATTATCATAATCAAAGACATGTGCATTGTACAACTCTCAGGAATCATCGTGAAATTGGGGCTTCTTCTTTCCATTCATGAGAACTCCTACACTTACCTCATGGTTCATCACAGCATATGTGAGTTTACATTGGTACAATAAACATGTCTGAAGATAAATGTTTCTATGTTGTGTAATTCCATTCTCTGGCATTCTGTCCCCTCACCCATACAAATCATTCAGTGATTTGCTTTACCTTCTTTCCACATATACTTGTGACAAGGAGCTTGAAACAGAGCTCTAGTTCATTGGTAGAGCTCCAGAGATACCCAGGCTACAAAGTTATATTACCAACAGGCATATAGCTGAGCCCCTCCCAGGTTTCCCTGGGTGCCTATTGTGAACATGTTCCACTAGGGTGAAGGCTCCAAATCAGGAGGGCAAGACTATTCCAATGCCGTTTTAGATAGTCAGATGACAGCAAGCAGAGGTTGGGGCATTCTGCAGACTGTTGAAGCAAACACATACACACATCAGCACACACACACACAACACACTCGTGCGTGGAGTCCAGAGGCATAAACGCTCATGCACATACACATATGCAGAGAAACTCAGGGTCACACCCAAACACTGCTGGCACACATTAGCTGACAAGAATCTGATATATATAATGACACCATTGATAATATGACACGCTGTTATTCTTTTGCTTGTCATTCAGAGATAGCAATGTAGAGCCCAAGTTCAGCAAACTTGCTATCCATAGTCACATGATCATGCTTCTAACAGGCAGCTTGATGCAGTGATCTACTTTAGCCATCCATTCATGATACTGTCCCATGAAATAAATAGACATTGACATCTATTAGGTGTCTCTTTATCTTCCAAAACCCTTACCATATGTACAGACCTATATCAATATCTCTCTATATGGGCCATAAAACTTCCTGTCCCAACCCCCTTCCATGCCAAATTCAATAGGGTTGCACCTATTTGTAGGTTCTCTAGGAAGGCATGCAATGCCCTGTCTATGGGAAAGAAATGGTGGGCATGTGCCCCAGACATCACAGGTCTGGACAGAGTGGCTGGAGAAAAAAGGAGAATTGAAGTGCCTGGCCAAGAAAGTTGTGGAGACCACATGGCCACAGGTGTGGCTGGTTAGAAAACACTCTGGTGTTAATGGGCTTGAGAATTTCCCCATGTCTGGCACATCTGGGGGCTGAGTGTGATGTTGAGACACCAATTCCACTGGTTTGGAGATCCAAACCGGGGAGCTGAGAGGAGACTCAGGGCCCTGGCCTCTGTCAGTGCAACTCCCCTTTCCCCACAAAGCCTCTGCACAATGCCAGTTGAGCTCTCTATCTAGAACCTGGCTGCTGAGCAAGTCTCAGAACACATCAGCGGGTAGCATAGTGCAAGGGGAGGCTGGGGGATATCTGGGGTGCAGGGAACCACAGATTTCTTCATCCAATCTAGACCTTCTCATCACTGCAGTTTTTCCAACATCACACCTACACCCAGACCACTGGAAGCCCACAAGGGGACCAACAAGCAGACAGGTTCTTGCTCTGAACTCTCGCCTCACCTCAGAGGGAGCCCTGAATTGACAAGAATGACAACCTTGGTCCTGGTGTACTACTTCCTGCTCTGGAATCGTTATCTCCCTCATGTCTCCTCCTGACTGCCCTCAGGTAAGGGAAAAGGCCAGAAGAGCTGCAAGTGGGCATTTTGCTTTTAGAGCCCAACAGCAGGGAGTGATATGACCAGGGCTCTTGGCGTGGCTGTGGTAGGAGTGGGAGGTGGAGTTGGGAATCCTGTAGGAATGGGGGAGAAGGTGGTGGGTGGGTGCTGGAGATTCCCAGTGGGGTCTCCATCTTTAGGGCTTTCTCCAGAATGATTGCCTTGCCCCAATCACCGACAAATTGTCTTCTTGTTGTTCTCTTCACTTCCATCTAGGAAGGAGAGATTCACACTCGGTGCTTTTCAGATTTTCTCAGTTCACATCATCTTACAAAATTTGCAGGGGTTATGAGTTGTGTTGCCAGCTCTCTAACATTTCTACAATTTTGCATCACACAGGACTTGCCACTCCTATAGCAATTCTGCTCTCTATTTTTATTTTCTTTTTTTCCATCATGCTGAAAGAATCCATTTTCTGGTGATGAGATTTATGTGCCTCAGGAGGTGAGGGAAAGTGGAAAGTACAAGGCTATGTGAGGCTCTACCTATTTTCAATCATAGGGAGATCAGTGATTTAAAAAAAAGGGGGGGAGGGAGAGAGCATGAGGAGATTAGAAAACAAAATGTTTTTCTATTTACAAACTAAGGAGCACAGGTTCCAGTGGAAAAGAATTCTGAGGGGTGCCCCACTGTGCAGTGATATCTGTACTTCCTCTTAATTTGATTCCTGATTGGTCATAAATGCTTTATGGAGAGCCAATCAGACAGGTTTTTCCAAAGTGGATGGGACATCCCAAGCCTTCATAAGGCCTGGGTTTCTGGGAACTGCTCAGCTGGGACCTCCTCTGTCTGGACTCCAGATGACTCTGCCCAATATGGATCTGACCAGCACTTTGAGTGGTATTTTTCTGAGGGTATTTTGTACTTTGTTCAGACCAAGGGCCTTGCTTATTTTCCAGAGGTTAGGAGAGTTTACATTGCAATGGGGAAGGCACAGACACTTTGTGGATTGGGCTGCTTTCTTGTCATACTTAGGTCGGGAGATTGAATTGGATGCTGGAATGTAAAAGTGAACAGGGTAGCCATGAGTCCCATGAGTGGCTACTCTAGGGAAAGTTTTCAGTGAGTCCACTGGGTGGAAGAAAATATAGTTTGGAAAACCTCATATGTTCCACAGCAAGCTTAAGGAAGCCTACTATTTATTATTCAGCACCAAGTATTTTGGGTTTTCTTCATTTGAAACTTTCCACTTTTTCTTTTCCTTGCTTTTCCTTATTTCCCTGGCCTATGCTTGGGTTTCCTTTGAATTTTGCATGATATCTGTGAATTTCTGCAAAAAAATATCACTGATCCCAACTGATCCCAATATCAGTTATCAGCACCCTTTCTCCTATGTACATTCATCCCTCCTTGTGTCCAAATTCACATGACTTGAAGAGGATGACTCATAGAAAAATAGCCAGTAGCCATCACATTTGGAATCCTTCAACTCAGAGTAAAAGAAATGCCCTTGCTCTCAGCCCATGTTTTCATCCATACTTAAAACCTTCCAACTCCTTTCACCCTTTTCTCTTCATCAGGCACACTCAGAGGAGAGGTCCAGGAAAAAGAGGATCATTCCGAATGCCAGTCAAAGGGCTACCCTGCAGACATATTTTGAGCAGAACCCCTACCCTGGTCTAGCTTCCAGGGAAGAGCTGGCCAAAGACATTGGCATTCAGGAGGATCGAATTCAGGTAAGCATGGATCTCTACTTCATGGGTTCTCAGATTCTGAGTTTTGGGGAGAGCTGGGTTAAGCACTTTTCAGGAATTCTCTTATTAAACAGGAATTTCACTCAAGGGTTTCTCCCTGTGAAGTAATGTAAGGTGGAAAATGAAATCCAAACAAGGACTTTCTTTATCAGTTTTACCGATAGTGGAAATAAAAGGATTGGGCATAATTTCCCTTGATCCTAGAAGGCTATACCACCTTCTCCTGATTGGTGTACATGATCCTCAAGATGAGAATTTGGAGCATTTAAAACCTGAATCACTGTATGAGTGGCATGGTGTCATTCATTTATGGAACCGAGCACCCAGCTTTAGGAACAATATACCATAATGAGAACTCACGGGTAAGAAATTCATGGTAATTCCATCTTGTCAGGTGGTGCTTCAAGTGGGTTGCCTTTTGGGAGAGTCAGAGGCTCTGTCCTGTGCTGACTACTTCTGAATGGACAATCGTTGTGCAAAATGAAGCTATTCTGGCTTTTCTCCAATTGTAGCCAAAGAGCTGGAGAAAACTACATTATAACCCATGGGAGAAGCAGTAAAGGGGGACAAGGGTGGAATAGAAATGTCCCCCTAGTGCAACACAAGGATGTTAGGGCTTTAGATCAAATGGCATAATGTCCAATGAGCCATTGGCTACATTGACAAGGGTGTGAGGGGATGCTGAAGAACTATTTCTTATCTCTTTAGGCAACAGTTCTGGCTGTGGGAGACACCTGAGGGTACCTATTGACATTACCACTTTTATTGCAATATCTACCAATAATGGGATGAATGAAGGGGTCACAGCCCTAACAGCTCAGCATCATCATTTTCATCATCACATCATGTAAAACACCAAAAAACTCCAGGGAAAAATTGACTTACTTGAGAAACTTCAGATAAAATTACCCATATATCTAAGCAAAAACATTCATATTATCATAAACAAAGGATACATGCATTGTTCATCTCTTGGGAATCATAGTGAAATTGGGGCTTCTTCTTTCCATTCATGAGAACTCCTACACTTACCTCATGGTTCATCACAGCATATGTGAGTTTACATTGGTACAATAAACATGTCTGAAGAGAAATGTTTCTATGTTGCGTAATTCCATCCACTGGCATTCTGTCCCCTCACCTGTACAAATCGTTCAGTGATTTGCTTTACCTTCTTTCCAGGCTCAGCTACTCTGCACTCTTCACCAGGTCAACTGTGAACTATAAGGCTCTTCTTTCTTCCTGGGGCCTCTGCCATGTCTAATGAGTTGTTTCTCTTCCTGTGTTCTTCTCTGTGTATCTACTTCTGTGTGTTCTTGGTTGAGCATCCATTTATATAGCCTATCATATGGGGTGGGGACTGAACACTGCATGCCTTAATGACATGGGTGAAACAAAGCCCTAATCAACATAATTTAATCAAAGACATCTCAGCTGAATCTAATACAAAGTGTATTACACCCAGAGAAACAGACCAGTTTAAAAGCATAATCAATATCTCCTTTTGGGAATCGATTAGTAATATCAAACTGCCACAAATGTCTTCTATGTGAGAAAGCTTTCACTAAATATTCTTCCTTCAATTAACATGAAAGAATTCTTATGGACAGAAGCCATAAGAATATCATCTATATCAGTAAACCTTAATTTTTCTAACCTTAGATACCATGAGAATACTCTGACTAGAGAGGATCCCTATGAATGACATCAATGTGAGAAAGCCATCAATAAATATTCTGACCTTAGATGAAATGAAAAGACTCATTTTTACATGGAAGATTTTGTATATGGAATAGACTTCAGCCATAGATATAATCTTTAAACACATCAGAGATCTTACATACTGAAGAAACTGTAATCAATAAATATTGAGGCTCCTGTAGTCATCCATACTGTTTCAGTTAATATAAGGAAGTTCATACTGGGGAGAATCCATATGAATCCATATGAATGTCTTCTATGAATCAAAGCCCTGAATAAATGGCTTGGAATTTCTGGAATCAGCTTCTGTTTTCTTTATGCCCAACAATTCAGGCCTCAGTTTATCTCTCTCATCTAGCATTTTACTATAAGCTGCAAGGAGAATCCAAGCTGCATTCTCCAAGTTTACTATGGAAAGTTCTTCAGCTATATGTCCAGGCTCACCATTTTCAAATTCTTCCTTCCATATAACACCAGGAGTTAATTTTGCTAAGTTCTCTGCAGCTTTAAAACATGGATTGCCTTTACTCCTGTTTCCAATAATAGTTTCATCATTGACTTCTAAGGCATCATAAAAAGTCTCTTTAGAGTCCATATTACTATCAACAGTCTCTTCAAAGCATGTAGGTCTTTTCTATCAATCATCTCACAATTCCTCTCACAAAATACCCCTTACCATTTATAAAACCTTTCCAGCATTTTGGTAATTGCAAAAGCACAACACCAATCTCTCAGTGCCAAATTCTGTATTAATCAGCCAAAGGAGTGCTAATACAAAATACCAGAAATCTGTTGGCTTCTATAAAGGGTATTTATTTGGGGTAGAAGCTTACAGCTACCAGGCCATTAAGCATAAGTTACTTTCCTCACCACAGTCTGTTGCCTTATGTTGGAGCAAGATGGCTGTCAATGTCTGAAAGGGTTCAGGCTTCCTTTTCCTCTCAAGGCTTCATGGTCCCAGGTTCTTCCAATATCAGCTATCGGCTGGGATAAGTCTTGTCTCTCTCCTGAGGCTCATTTCTGTCTGGTCTCACCTCTGCTCTCTCTACAAGGTCAGCTGTAAAGTATTAGGTGAATGGCTAGTCTCTCTTCCTG
The DNA here is from genome assembly GCA_029593785.1 of Cabassous unicinctus. Taxonomy (NCBI): domain Eukaryota; kingdom Metazoa; phylum Chordata; class Mammalia; order Cingulata; family Chlamyphoridae; genus Cabassous; species Cabassous unicinctus. Next base: position 7,536 of record JAQZBX010023827.1, read on the forward strand.
TGGCCTCTGCCATGTCTAATCAAGCCCTCTGTCTTTCCTCACATATCTGTTTCTCTGTGTATTTACTTTCTGGGGCTCTAGCATTAAAACTCCTAATTCCCTTCTCTGTGGTGTGGTTTCTCTGTGAGTCCCTGCCCACCAAGGGAGTGGGGACTTAACATCCTACTGCTGTGGACCAATCAAAGCCCCATTATTAAATTAAGTAAAAGTGAAACCTCTGAATCCAATATAATCTAATATGCCCAGAGGAACAGACCAGTTTACAAACATAATCCAATATCTATTTTTGGAATTCATAATATCAAACTGCTACATTCTCAAAAAAATATTTTCAATTTTTTAAAAAATAGCAGCCATTCTAATGGGTATGAAGTGGTATCTCATTGTGGCTTGGACTTGCATTTCTCTGAAGGCTATTGATGTTGAGCCTCTTTTCATGTGCTATATCTCCATTTGTATATCTTCTTTGGAGAGAATGTGTACCTTGTTGTTTAACTTTCATGATAAAGTCCTTTGAGTAATAAAGTTTATTAATTTTAATGAGGTCCCACTTATCGATGATTTTTCTTTTTTTGCATGTGGTTTGGATGTAAAGACTAAGAAACCATTGCCTAAGGCAAGGGCCAGAAAATGCTTCCCTATGTGTTCTTCTATAAGTTTGATAGGTCAAGTTCTTCTATTAAGGTCTTTGATATATTTTGGATTGAGTTTTTATATGGTATGAAGTAGAAGTACACCATTTTTCCCATGGAGATCCAGTTTTCCCAGCACTATTTAAGAGATTATTCTTTTCCAATTGACTGTTGTTTTCTACCTCATGAAGAAAATCTGGCCATAAATGTGAGATTTGATTTTCTTTTTGTTTTTTGTTTTTTTGTTTGTTTGTTTGTTTGTTTGTTTGTTTTTAGGAGACACAGGGAACTGAATCCAAGACCTCCTATGTGGGAAGCAGGTGCTCAACTGTTGAGGTACTTCCACTCCCCCATCTATAAATTTGAAGACTGACTTCTGCATTTTTACAAAGAAGCTTGTTGGAATTTTAATTTTGATTGCATTGAATCTATAAATTGCTTTGGGTAGTACTGACATCTGAATAATATTTAGTCCTCCAACCCATGAACATGAAATATCCTTCCATTTATTTAGGTCTTCTTTAATTTCTTTTACCAATGTCTTGGAGTTCTCTCTGTAAAAGCCCTTATATGGATATTTTTATTCCTTGATATTTTATTTTTTAGTAGCTGTGAATGGAATTTTTCTTCATTTCTTCTCTCAATTGTTCATTGTTTTTATATAGAAACACTGCTGATTTTTCAGAGTTGATCTTGAACCCTGCCACTTTGCAGGATTCATTTATTAGTTCTAGGAGCTTAGTTGTGGATTTTTCCTGAATATCTGTATATAATGTTATATCATATATGATAATATGAAGAGTTTTATCTCTCCCTTTAAGATTTTGATGGATTTTATTTCTTTTCTTGTCTAATTGCTCCAGCAAGAACTTCCATTACAATGTTGAATAACAGTGGTGACAGTGCACATCCTTGTTTTTTCCCTGATCTTAGATGGAAAGTTGTCAGTCTTTCACTATTAAGTAGGATCTTAGCTGTGGGTTTTTCATATATGCACTTTGCCATGTGGAGGAAGTATCCTTCTATTCCTAGTGTTTTCAGTGTTTTTTTTTTTTCAAGAAAAGGTGCTGTATTTTGTCAAATGACCTTTGTACATCAATTGAGAATACCATTCAGGTTTTTTTTTTCCAACTGATAATGTGGTGTATTACATTAATTTATTTTCTTATCTGGGATAAATCCCACTTGGTCATGCATATAATTCTTTTAATGTTTGTTGAATTTGGTTTACTAGTATATTTGTTGAGAATATTTGAAACAATATTCAGTAGAGATGTTGCTATGTCATTTTCTTTTAATGTTGTGTCTTTATCTGGCTTTGATATGAGAGTGATGTTGGACTCAGAATGAATTAGGGAGGTTTGTCTCCTCTTCAACATTCTGGAAGAGTTTGAGCAGAATTGGAGTTAAGTCTCATTTGGATGTTTCTTAAAATTTTCCTGTGAAGCCATGTGGTTGTGGGCGTTTCTTTCTTGGACGGTATTTGATAACTGATTTCATCTTTCTCCTAGTTTTGGTTTGATGAGATCTGTTTCTTTTGGAGTCAATGTAGGTAATTTGTATGTTTCTAAAAAAAATTTGTCCATTTCATCTATGTTATTTTATTTATTGACAAACAGATTTTAATAGTGTCAATTTATAGCCATTTTTATTTCCACAGGGAAGGTAGTACTGCCTTTTTCATGTCTGATTTTTATTTGTCAGTCTAGCTAAATAGTTGTTGATTTTATTGATCTTTACAACAAACCAACTCTTGGTTTGGTTGATATTCTCTATTGTTTATTTGTTTTCTGTTTATGTCTCCTCTGATCTTTCTTTTTTCTTTCCTTATATGTGCTTTGGGTTTAATTTGCTCTTTGAGTAGTTTATCCACTTTTAGTTATAAATACCCTCTCAGCACTGCCTTCTTTGCATTCCATAAGTGTTGATTTCTTATATTTTCATTCCAAATAACCACAAAATATTTCCTGATTATGCTTCTGATTTCTTAATTTTCTCATTTGTTGTTTATCCCATTGGTTAATTTTTATTTTTGTATTTGTTATTTTTATATTATTAATATTTCATTTTCTTATTAATTTTTTTGGTTATATTTTTGCTTCATTTTTGCAGAGGTTTTGGATCACAGGAGGGTCACAACTGTGGCAGGGGAGGATTATTGGTGTGAGGTTTAAGTGATGTGGGGATATGTAGGGATGGGTGCACATTGGGTAAGCCTCTAAGGCAGATGAATATGTTCAAGTGTTCATGGGACATTTTCTCAGTGGGAGGAGACCCATACAATAAGGGAAAGAACATTGAATTTCCATCCTGCCGAGTTCTGCTTACAATCTCAAATAGAATAGCAAGCAACCTCTAAGTACATGGACAGTGCCTAGTGAAGGAGGAAACAATTACACCAGGCCTTTCATATTGATGATCATGCTTATGAGCCTTTTCTTGTGAAATTGAAACTCAACATAGTAATATATATGTCCTAAGAGTTACCTCCTGAAAGCTTCCTTGTTGCTCAAATGTGGCCTCTCTCTAACACAAACTCAGCATATAAATGCACTACTTTCCCCTAGGCATGGGACATGACTACAGGGGTTAAGCATTCCAGGCACTGAGGGATTACTACCAAGTGCCAACTAGCATTGAATCTGGAAAAATACTTTGAGCAAAAGTGGGAAATATTAAATACAAATAGGTTTTTATGGCTAAGAAATTTCAAAGTGAGTCCAGAGGACATTTGAGAGATTCGGCTTATGCATGTCTCAGCAGGCTCTCACTGAATACCATAGTAAATAGTACCTCAAATAGCAGGGTTCCTGAGGGCTCTAGAGATATCTAGACACTCAAAGCAGGGCAGGCAAACTCAGGAATTCAGCACCCTGTCAAAGGACCTTACTTTGGAATTTGTGCTCCCCAGTGTAACAGAGTTAAACTCATTTATAGTTTCTCTTAGCATGGCTCTTCTGGTCCTTTTATTTGAACCTATAATTATCACTACTATTGTTAAATATATGTCCCAGAGACTTAAATCTTTTGTCTGTTCATGTGCCAAGTGAGCCCAGAATCGCAACAGAGTTGCAACATCTACTCTCCAGTTCATTGGATTCACCCAGGACAAATAAGGAGATCATGAAGGACAATGCCCACCCCAGAGAACAGAGAGTGTCTGCAACTGCAAGCAAGATAGCTGCATCCATCTGCCCCATCAGACCTAAACCCCCTCTCAATTAGAAGCAAAGTAGGCATCACCATCCCAAAATCCTCAAGACTGAGGAAAGAACAGGGGACTAAAGTAGACTTATTATAAATCTATTATAGATGTATAATTATTCTAGCAATGAAAAAACTTGTATCATTAATATAAAGGCAGTGGCCAACAGAGAGTCTGAGAGGAGGGAGAAGGAAGAATAGGTGTAACATGGGGACATTGGAATTATCCTTCATGACATTGCAATGATGGTAGAGGTCATTATACATTTTGTCATAACCTATAAAATTGTGTGGCACAGAGTGTATACTATAATGTCAACTATAGCCCATGGTTAGTAGCAATGCTTCAATATGTTTTCCTCAATTGTAACAAATGTAACACCCTAATGAAAGACGTTAATGGGGGAAAGTGTGTGAGGGGGTGATGTGGGGCATATGGGTATCCCCTATATTTCATGTAACATTTATGTAATCTAAAGCATCTTTTAAAATTAAAAAAAAAGAATTTATTGTTTAATATATAGTTATTTGTAAATTTCTCCCTTTCTCCATCTGTTTTTTATTTCTAGCTTCAATCTGTTGTGGTTGGAGTCAAAACTGCATGGTATTGGCAGAAAGATAGATATACCAATCAATGGAACAGAACTGAGAGTTCTGACATAGGTCCTCACGTATAGGGTCAATTGATATTCAACAAGGTCACTAAACCCACTCACCTTGGAAAGAATGGCCTCTTCAACAAATGGTGCTTGGAAAACTGGATATCTATATCCAAAAGACTGAGAGAAGATCACCATCTCATGCCCTATTCAAAAATTAACTCAAGACGGACCAAAGATAAACTATCTTTGATCCATAAAACTCCTGTTAGATAATGTAGGGAAGCATCTATGAAATCTTGTAGTAGGAAACTGTTTCATAAACTTTACACCTGAAGACCCCCTTTTAGCATTTCTTGTGCAGCAGGTCAAGTGATGATATATTCCCTAAGGTTTAGTTTATCTGAGAATGTCTTAATTTTCCCCTTATTTTGAAAGAGTGTCTCACTGGATATGAAATTCTTGACTGGTAGCTGGTTTACTTCAACATTTTAACTATTTCATCCCACTGCCTTCTTTCTTCCACAGTTTCTGATGAGAAATTGGCACTCAATGTAATTGGGACTCCCTTGTATGTAAAATGTTGCTTTTCTCTTGCATATTTTAGAACTCTCCCCATGTCCTTTGCATTTGCTAGTGTAATCAATATATGATGGAGTATATTTTTCTTCATGTTTTTCATATTTGTGCTCTCTGAGATTCTTGGACATACATATTCATATATCTTTTTCTAAGTTTGAGAATTTCGCTGTCATTGTTACTTTGAATATCACGTCATTGTTTCTTTGAATATCACTCTGCACCTGTCTCTATTCCTTATCCTTCCCGTAATTCCCATAATGCAAATATTGGTCTGCTCCATCATGTCTCATAGATGTTTAAGGATATTTTCACTTTTAATATTTCTTTTCTCATTCTGCTCTTTGACCTGAAATTTTTCAGGTAACATCTTCAACTCCAGTACTTCTGTTTGGTTCCTTAGATTTCTATCTCTTTACTGAGATGTTATATTGTTTATTTATTGTTTTCCTGATGACCTTTCATTTTTATCTCCTCTTTATTTGATTTTTTAAGATCATTTTAAAGGCTATATTGGATAGGTCCACATTCTCTTCTTTATTGAAATTTTCTGTATTTTGTCTTTTTCCTTTAAATGGACCATTGTTTCCTGTTTCAATATTTGTCTTATAGTCTTTTGTTGCAACCTGTACATTTTATGCGTAAATGTTAACTCTCAGTTTTATGCCCTTGGATAACCTTTTCTTGGTTCTGTAATCTCCTAGTGATAAGACGTAGATTTTCTTGAACTTCAGCCCTCCTATCAGGAAGATCTGCACCAGGCAAATGCTGTGTGCACAGATTTCCCTGTATTTCTGGACTTCTATCCAGTCTTGAGCCTTTGTTTGTTACTTGTTTTGAATTCCACTGTTTACAGGAGTTTGGTTGTCCCCTATTTTCCCAGGATATAGGCATCCTTCTCCTGGGTATTTTAAGTTGGCAGGCCTTTGTCCAAGACTGCCCTTCTTTAAAGTTTTTTACACTCCTTTCATTGTCTCGGTCTGCTTTTGTCAAGATGGAAAATTCTGTATGGAAAATCAACACAGGGAAGAATTTTCTAAAACTTCCACTCCCTGCCAAAACAGGGCCCAGGATCCAGGAAGGCAGCACAAACTGGTTCCAATGTCCACTGTGGAGTGGGAAAGGAAAGGCTCCAAATCCTCTTGCACCCCAGTAGCTAACTGTTGCCAAAAACATTGATGAGGCTCTGAATCTTTAAATCTCCACTGCCTCTACCAATATACAATGAGGGTTGAAACATTGGCAGTCATCGTCTGTGTTCAAGGCAGTTTGAAACAATATCCTCCCTCACAGCCAAAGGCCAGTGGTCTGAATTCAATGATCAAAAACTATGATCAGTAATCTGGCTTGCCCACCCCTGTTCTTGGGGAAAATAATGATATATTCCTTTCTGTCAACAGCACCTAATCAGGGATTTTACCTCTTGATGGCATGCCATAAGATTAGAGGATTGGTGCCAGTAGCTGCCATGTTGGGAGAGCAATTTATAGTTCTTTAAGATAGTTTATCAGCTATGTCCTCCTGCTCTTCCCTGGATGCTGTCTAGTGGTCTTCTGGATCTTGGACTATCAAAATATCCATTGCAGACATTTCCTGCATGTTTAATAGTTGTTGTGGTGGAAGAACTGTGTAAAGTAGTTCCTTCCTCTGCCAACTTCCATGTATTTCTCATATTTTTAATCTCAGAGGCACATCTTCAGTTCTAATAGTCTGCTGAATGATAACTGGCCTCACACTAGCCACAAGATCAGTTGACTGGCTGATTATGGGTAATACTATTTCCAGAATGAGAACATATATAAGAAGCCATGAACCAGGGGAGGGTATGTTGGGCAGTGAAAGCCCCAACCTCAAATCTCAGCATAGAATCAGCTAGCCAACTCTGAGGAACTTTTTGGGGGTATTCTCAAATCCCATTGATTATCACCCTTCCTCCAGAGAATGTGGGCAGCATGTCTTAGATTCCAAACCTCTGGGTCATTACCTCTAGCCAGGCTGGTAGGGCAGGGGCAGACCTTTGTTTTAGGCTACAAAGCCATCAGCCTTGTTTTGCTCAAGAAACCCTGAACAAAACATATGCAAGAATAAAACAATGGAGAAAGGGCCAAAGCTGTACAAGGGATTAGCTTTGGGGGTTAGCAGACCAGTACAGTGCTCACAGGATGGCAAGGGACAGAGAGACAAAGAACCCAAAACAAGAAATGTGAGTTATGAAAACCCAAGGCAGCTGGGAACTGTTCCCATCCCCTACTCCCAAGATATAGAGCTGGGATAAACCCCTGGCTCACTGCAGCTGACTCAGAGGGAAACAGACATCTTCCTCCCTGTTAGCTGTTACAAAGGAAAAGGGAGGGGTATGGGGGGGGTTTTCAGTGAATTCAGCCAGCAGAGCATCAAATCTCCACTGTGGCTAGACCAAAACACAGGAAAGCAGAAATTAAAAGAACCACTTCTGTGGAAAGATGTGTTGAAGTGTGTCATCTGCTGGCCATTATGGAAAATGCATGGAGAAAATCTGCTTTTATTTATTTTTATTAGTTTAGTTTAGTTTAGTTGTTTAGTTTTTAAAAGATGCTGAGATTACATAAATGTTACACAAAAGATATAGAGATTCCCATATGCCCTACTCCCCACACCTCCTACACCCTACCACATGAACATGCTTCATTAGTGTGGCACATTCATTGCAATTGATAAATGCATCCTGGGGCTTTGCCATTAAGCATGGACCATAGCTCACATTGTGTTCTACACTCTCTCCCACACAGTTCTGCATGTTATGTAATGATATAAAATGGCCTGTATCTGTCATTGCAACGCCACTCAGGATGATTCTCAAGTTCCAAAAAAACCCCCATATTACAACTGTTTTTCCTTCTCCCTGCTCCCAGAGCCTCCAGTGGTCACTGGCTAGGTCTCACTTAACCTGAACTCCTTGGAGAAAATCTGCACCCTATTATTGAGTTCCTGGCCCTATTTTAATAGCTAAAGCTGGGTAATTTTAAAAACTTATAATAAGTTGAACCAAATTTCAAAGAATAGCTGTGGAAAAAAGTAAGCAAGACAGTGAAATTGGCCATCAGAGTAAGTTCACAAATATATTCAGATGTCTAAATATCAGCAAAAAATTACAAGCCATACTAGGAAAAAAATAGAGAGAGCGCAGCCAAAGAAACAAACCAAATATCCTGAAGAGATACAGGATTTAAAACAATTAATCAATGACAATCACACAACTCTCCTAAATCAATTCACGGACTGACAGAAAATATGACTAAAGAGATAAAGAATATTAAGAAGACACTAGGTGAGCATAAAGAACAATTTCAAAGTGTGCAAAGAAAAGTAACAGAGCTCATGGGAATGAGAACCATGATGGATGAGATTAAAAATACATTAGAGGCATATAAAAGCAGATTTTAATGCTTGAAGGCAGATCTGGTGATTTTGTAAACAGAACATAGGGACTGGAAGATAGGAGAACAGAAAGAGAAGAGAATGGAGAAATGAAAAAGGGTCTCAGGGAATGGAATGAGAATGCAAAACATGCAAACATATGCATTATTGGTGACCCATAAGGAGAAGAGAATGGAAATGGGGAAGAAAGAATATTTGAGGAAATAATTACCAAAAACTTCCCAACCCTTATGAAAGACATACATATCAATATCCAAAAAGGTCTTGCACCCCAAGTGGAATAAATCTGAAGAGACATGCCCCAAAACACCTACTATTCAGAATGCCAGATATCAGTGATAGAGGATTCTGAAAACAGAAAGAGAAAAGCAAAGCATCACATACAAGGGAGCCCCAATTAGATTTAGGTCCAAACTCTCTTCAGAAACCGTGAAAGCAAGAAGAAAGTGGTATGATGTATTTAAGGTACTGAAAAAGAAAAAATGCTAGCCAAGAATACTGTATCTGGCAAAACTGTCCTTCAAAAAGAGGATGAGTTCAAATTCTTCACTCACAAAAAAATGATAGAATACTTTACCAAAAGACCAAACTTACAAGAGATACTAAAGTGAGTGCTACAGCCTAAAAGATACCTAGTAAATGGGGGCAGACTGTTGTGATGGGCCCATGATATTGATGATTGTACTTATGAACTTTTTTTATAGTGAAATTGAAAGTTAACTTAATATTATATGTTGCCTAAGAGTTACCTCCTGGGGGCCTCTTTTTTTCTCAAATATGGCCTTTCTCTAAGCCAAACTCAGCATATAAACATACTACCTTCCCCCCTGCAATGGACTTGACTCCCAGGAATGAGACGTCTTGGCACTGAGAGATTATTACCAAGTGCCAAATAGCAATGCACCTGGAAAAAGACCTTGAACAAAAAGGAGAAATGGTAAATACAAATGAGTTTTTATGGCTAAAAAATTTCAAAGGGAGTCATAAGGTCATTCCAGAGGTTACATTTATACATGTTTCAGCAGGCTCTCTTTGACTACCACAGTAAATAAATAACAGGGCTCAAATAACAGGGCTCCTGAGGTCTCTAGAGACATTCAGACACTATAAGTAGGGCAGACAACTCAGGAGTTTAGTGCCCTGCCAGTGGGCCTTACTTTGGAATTTATGTTCTACAGTGTGACAGAGTTGGACTCATTTGTGGTTTCCCTACACCTAGCTCTTCTGCCCCTTTTATTTGAACCAATAGTTAGTACTATACTTGATAAGTATATGTGCAAGAGACTTAAATCTTTGTTGCATCCATGTGCCAGTTGGGCCTTGAATCTCAGCAGGAGCTGCAACACCTATTCTCCAGTACATTGGACACACCCAGGACAACTAACAAGGAGATTATGATGGACAATGACCATCCCAAGGAAGAAAGAGAGTCTGCAACTGCAAAAAAGACAGTCCCATCCATCTGCCCCAAGGGATCTAAGCCCCCTCTCATTTAGGGGCAGAGTGGGCATCACCATCCCCAAATCTTCAAGATTGGGTAATGAAAAATGGACTAAAGTAGACTATTATTCAACTAGAGACATTTTTATTCTAACAATGGAAGAACTTTTATCATTGATGTGGAGGCAGTGGCCACTGGAGGTTCTGAGGGGAGGGAGAAGGAAAAATAGGTATAATATGGGGGTATTTTCAAGACATTGGAATTGTCCTGCCTGACTTAGTAATTATGGATACAGCCCATTATATATTTCATCATAAATTTCCAAATTTTGTGGGAGAGAGTGTAAACTATAATGTGAACTATAATCCACAGTTAGTGGCAATGTTTCAATATGTGTTCATCAATTGTAACAAATGTACCACAATAATGAAGGATGTTGTTAATGTTAGAAAATTTGGAAGGGGTAGGGAATGGGGCATATGGGAATCCCCTATTTTTTATGTAACATATATGTAATCTAAAGTATTTTTTAAAAAATTAAAAATGTACTAAAGAAAGTGAAGGGCTGGAAAAAGATAATCCATGCAAATAGTAATAAGAAAATACCTGAAGTAGAGACACTAATATCAGACAAAATAGATTTTAAATGCAAAACTATTATAAGGGATGAATGAGGTCATTCTATATTACTAAAAGTGTCAATTTACCAAGAAGAAATAACAATACTAAATATTTATGTGCCTAACCTGAGTGCCCCAAGACACATAAGGCACACACCTGCAAAACTGAAGGGTGAAATAGATATCTTTACAATAGATGTTGGAAACTTCAATACTCCACTCTCAGCTTTGGATAGAACATCTGGACAGAAGGTAAACAAGAAACAGAGATCTTGAATAATGTGATAAATGAACTGGAACTAAGAGACATCTATAGAGCATCATGCCCCAAAACAGCAGGATATACATTCTTTTATTTTAATTTTCCAAAAATGTTGTATTAAATGTTGCATACAAGTGAATATTTATATAATGTGTAAAGTATATAATAAAAAAAAAATCCCTGCATGACCATCACCCAGCTTAATAGATTATTACCAGTATCTTTGAATTCCCTGAATGGTCCTCCCCAACTAAAGATTAGCTCATTAATCAGTTTATACAGCTAACTCCCCATTATCCAGGCTCAAGCATCAGGTTTGCAGGTTATTTATGGTGAAACCAGTAACAAGGCCTCAAGGGAGAAGTTGGAGAGTGGTGCACCGATCTATCTCAAAGTTACAATATAAAAGAAGCATTCAACTTATACATGCAATGGATAATTTAAGAATTGAATCAGTTTCACATAGGTAAAAAGAGTTGACTTTTTAAAAAAGATTTATTTACTTTTTCCCATTTTTACCTCCCTCCCCCTCATTTTTGCTGTTTCTGTGTCCATTCACTGGGCAATTCTCTGTGTCTGTTTCCTGCCCTCTATTCTCATCCTTCTCCTCCTGTCTTCACCGGGATTCAATCCTCAGAACCTCCACTGTGGGAGAGAGGCATCCTACTGCCTGCACTACCTTAGTGCCTGGTTTTTCGGTACATCTCATCTTGGCTCCCCCTTGCATCACTCTCAGGGCCTGATGGCACACCTGTGTGTGGGGCCTTGGGGACTCACCCACTTGTGGGGCCTGGTGGTGCACCCATGCATGGAGCCTGGCAGTGCACCCACTCATGGGGCCTGATGGCGCACCTTCTCACAGGGCCTTACAGCACACCTGCGTGCAAGGCCTGGGAATCTCACCTGTTCACAGGGCCTGGTGGTGCATCCATGTGCCTTCTATATTTTTCTTTTTTTTACCAGGTCTTGGAGATTGAACCCAGGACCATATGGGAGATGGATTCCCAACTGTTTGAGCCACATCCTGCTATATCTCTTAAGGTTGACCAAAGATACCTAGAGTTACAGTCATTTCCCATACAGGATGGTCATATACTAAATCAGGCTTGGTTTATCACCAGCATTCTAAAAACCAGACCTAGGTAGAAAAACTAGGTCTGGGGACACATGTGTGGTTTGTAATATGGTGAATGTTTAGCCTACGCTGATTATCACAAAATCAAGACAGCAAGAATATTTGCAATACATTCTTTTTAAGTGCTCATGGGTCCTTCTCCAGGATAGACAATATTTTGGACCTCAAAAATTTTTAAAAAGATTGAGCAAATACAAAACACTTTCTCTGATGATAATGGAATGAAGTTGGAAATCAATAATGGACAGTAAAGGAAAATTCATAAATATATGGATATTAAACAGCATACTCTTAAATAATCAGTGGATCAAAGAAGAAATTACAAGAGATTTCAGCAAATATTTTGAGATGAATGAGCTTTACTGACAAAGAAAAAAAGAGAAGATGCAAAAAATAAAATCGGAAATGAGAGGGTGTCATTACCACTGACCTGGGAAAAATAAGAGATTGCAAGAGGATACTATGAACAACTATATGCCAAAAACCAGAAAATGTAAATGAAGTGAATTAATTCCTAGAAACCAAGAAACAACAGCACTGACCCTAGAAGAAAAAGAAGACCTCAACAAACTAATCACAAGTGACGAGATTGAAACAGTCATCCAATACCTCCCAGATATGAAAAGCCCAGGATTAGATGGTTCAACAAGTGAATTCTACCAATCACTCAAAGACAATCTAATACAAATCTTTCTCAAACTCTTTCAAAAAATTGAACAGGAAAGAATGCTACCAAACCCGTTCTATGAAGCCATCACCTTAATACCAAAACCAGAGAAAGATACTATGAAAAAAGAAAATTACAGACCAATATCCCTAATGAATATGGATGCAAAAATTCACAAGAAAACACTTGCAAATTGAATCCAAAAGCACATTAAAAGAATTTACACCACAGTCAAGAGGATTTGATCCCAGTTATACAAGGGTGGTTCAACACAAGAAAATCAATTAGTGTAATAAACCACATTGATAAACTGAAGAAGAAACTCCACACGGTCTCCTCAATTGATGCAGGAAAGGTATTAGACAAAATACAGCACCCTTCCTTGATAAACACACCCCAAAAGATAGAAATATAAGGAAGCTTTCTCAATATGGGAAAATGCACATATGAAAAACCTACAGCTAGCGTTGTACTCAAAGTTGAAATTCTGAAAACTTTCCTGCTGAAATCAGGAACAAGACAGGGATGCCCATTGTCACCATGTTTATCAATATTGTGCTAGATGTTCTAGATTTAGCAATTAGATGAGATAAAGAAATAAAAGTCATCCAAACAGGAAAAGAAGAAGCAAAACTTTCACTATTTGCTGATGATATGATCTTATATCTAGAAAATCCTGAAAAATCTGCAGCAAAGCTACTAGAACTAATAGACAAATTCAGTAAAGTGGTGGGATACAAGATTAAAATGCAAAATTGCATAACATTTCTATACACTATTGATGTGCATTCTGAGGAGGAAATCAGAAAAAAATGTATTTATATTAATGACTAAAATATTTGATTATTTAGGAATAAACTTAACCAATGATATAAAGGACCTATATACAGAAAACTATAAAAAGATGATAAAAGAAACTGAAGAAGACTTAAAAAAATGGAAGGACATTCTGTTTTCATGGATTTGAAGACTAAATATCATTAAGATGCTAATTTGTCCCAAACTGATTTACAGGTTCAATGTAATCCTAATAAAAATCCCAACAGTTTTTTGCAGAAATGGCAAGGCAAATTATCAAATTTATTTGGAAGGGTAATGGACCCTGAATAGTCCAAAATATCTCCTAAAAGAGCAAATTTGGAGGACTCTCACTTCCTGCCTTTAAAGTATATTACTGGGAAGCGGGTGTGGCTCAATCGATAGAGCCCCCATTTACCATGTGGGAGGCCCCGGGTTCGCTTCCCGGGGCCTCCTTGTGAGAGCAGGCTGGCCCGCGCGGCGCGGTGGGCTGATGCAGCAGGACCTCACAGTAAGGGGGAGATAAGCAGACATAGAAAAAGACACACAGCGAATGGACACAGCAAACACAAGCAGCAAGGGGGGGGATAAATAAATAAATAAATAAATCTTTAAAAAATAAATAAATAAATAAAGTATATTACTGAGAAACAGATGTGGCTCAAGTGATTGGGCTCCCATCTACCATACAGGAGGTTCAGGGTTCGATTCTCAGGGCCTCCTGGTGAAAGACAAGCTGGCCCATGTGGCAAGCTGGTCCAAGCAGAGAGCTGGCCCACGTGGAGTGCTGACCCAATTGGAGTGCTGGCCTGCATGGAATGCTGGCCCGTGCAAGAGTCCTGGCCCATGCAGGAGTGCTGACCTGCACAGGAGCACTGGTCCACACAGAGTCCTGGTCCATGCAGAGAGATGGCACAAAAAGATAATGCAACAAAAAGAGACACAGAGGAAAGACCATAAGTGACACAGCAGACCAGGGAGCTGAGGTAGTGTAAAAGATTGAGCACCTCTCTCCCACTCTGGGAGGTCCCAGGATCAGTTCCTGGTACTGCCTAAAGAGAAGACAAGCAGAGAAGAACACACAGAGAGCAGACAGTGAGCACAAAACAATGGGAGGTGTAATAAATAAATAATAAAATCTTTTTAAAAATTAAGCATATTACTAAGCTACAATGACAAAAAGCACCATGATACTGGCATAAAGACAGACAGATTGACCAATGTAACCAAATCAAGAACTCAGAAATAGACCCTTATATCTACAGTCAATTGATTTTTGACAGAGCCTTCCAGCTGGGCCAGAAAAATTTATTCAACAAATAGTGTTGTGAGAACTGGATAGCCATTTCCAAGAGAAAGATAGAGGACCCCTATCTCACACCTTATACAAAATTTAACTCAAAATGGATCAAAGACCTCAATATAAAAGGAAGAACCATAAAACTCCTAGAAGAAAATGTAGGAAAACATTGTCAAGTTCTTGTGGCAGGTGGTAGTTTCTTAAACCTTATACCCAAAGCACGAGCAAAAAAAGAAAAATTAGATAATTGGGACCCCCTCAAAATTAAACACTTTTGCATCTCAAAGGACTTTCAAAAGGGTGAAAAGGCAACCAACTCAATGGGAGAAAATATTTGGCATCACCTATCTGATAAGGGCTTAATATCCATGATATATAAAGGGATCATAGAACTCAACAATAAAAAGACAAACTACCCAATTAAAAATGGGCAAAAGACTTGAAAAGACAATTGTCCAAAGAAGATTTACAAATGGTGAAGAAACACATGAAAAAATGTTCAACATCATTAGCAATTAGGGAAATACAAATCAAAACTACAATGAGATATCATTTCACAACTTTTGGAGAGGACGTGGCAAGATAGGAGCGCTTATGCACTGTTGGTGGGAATATAGAATTTTACAACCACCATGGAGTACCTTTTGGCCTTTCTTTAGGAATTTGAATATAGAATTGCCGTGTGATCTGGGAATACCATTACTAGCTATATACCCAGAAGAACTGAGAGCGGTGACACAAACAGACATCTGCACCCCAATGTTCGTAATGACATTATTCATGATTGCCAAAAGTTGGAAAAACACAGGGGTCCATCAATTGATGAAGGGTTAAACAAATTGTAGTGTATACACGATGGAATATTATGCAAAGGTAAGAAGAAATGAAGTCATGAACCATGGATGAACCTGAAGAGGACAATATGTTGAATGAAACAAGTCAGACACAGAGGGACAAATATTACATGATTGCTCTATCATGAACTAAAGATATTGTGTAAACTCATGGAGCTAATAATTAGAATATAGGTCATCAGAAAATATAAAGAGGGTAGAGAATGGGAACTAGAGGAGTAATCTGAGCAGAATTGGTAAAAAGGTTGTTTGTAAATCTTTGGAAATGAATAGAAAAGGGTGAAAGCACATCAAAGTGTTTGTAACTAGCAGAGGTATTATATGGGTATGATAGTGTTTGAAAGGGTAAGTCTAAGGTCATGTATATTACTAGAAGAAAGTTTTAAAATGTAACATGGAACTGTATAACATAATGAATCCTCATATAAAATGTGAATATGGGTGATACTGCATATATAGAACTGTTTTCACTAAATACAAATATACTAGAGAGAAGGAAAAAGAATAGCAGCTATGTACAGCAGGGGAAGCATAGAGAGATTGATAGGTGATGAGTTTTTTGTTTGTTTTCATTATTAATATTATTGGAATAATTAAAATGCTCTAAAAGTGATTGAAGTGAATGCACAGCTATGTGATTATAGAGAAATTCCATTGGTTGTAAAGTTTGGATGGATTTATTCTTTATTAATATGTATCAATAAAATTGAATTTTTGAAAAAAGAATACATTTTATATCCTAGAAAATTATGTCTCTCAAATGATTTCTATATTTAAAGCTATTGCAAGGAGTAATTATGAATAGTCATTAATGCCTTTATTCATTTATATATTCTTTTGATTGCATTATGTGTTACAGGAAATATTCCAGGTCCTGGGGAGACATCAGGGATCCTAACACACTGGTTCTCTATAAATAATAATAAGCTGAAATTCTCTGATATAAACCTGGAAATAAAAAATAGAAGATGGATATATATATATATACATTTTCAGCATGCCTAATGATGTGATAAAAATGCAACAGGTTACTGGAATGAAGTCTGGAGGATGGGAATGGTAAGGTAGAAGGTACATAGTATTCTCCAGAAAAGGATACAATGTTATTAATTATCCAAATGAAAATTGGAAGCCAAAATTAACTTGTTTTTCATAAGGGGAAAGTACATAAAAATTATAGTTCAAAATACAGTTCACAATATAATTTTTATTGCCATTTCATTGACAACTGAATTGTACAAATAATTGAGGAGAATTCAAGGGCTTCTTTCCAATTTGCCAATTTTATGTTACTTATCTCTGAATATTGTGTTATTTGTGCATGAAAATATATATGTAGAAGTGTTCATTAAAAGTTAGAACAATTAATATTTACATTCAGGGGGCGGATGTGGCTCAAATGGTTGGGCGTCCGTCTGCCATATGGAGGGACCTGGGTTCGATCCCCGGGACATCCCGGTAAAATTAAAACATATATACAGAAGGCGCATGGGCTGCCAGGCTCTGTGTGCCGGTGAGCCGCCAGGCCCCGGGAGCCAGGCAGCAAGATGATGACGTAACAGGAGAGAGAGGCAGGGGAGAGACAAGATGAGATGCTCCAAAAACCAGGAACCGAGGTGGTGCTGGTGGCAGAACACCTCTCTCCTACATCGTAAGTCTCCAGGATCGAATCCTGGTGAAGACTGGAGGAGGAGGATGAGAAGAGATGGCAGGAAACAGACACAGAGAATTGCCCAGCAAATGGACACAAAACAGCAAAAACGGGGAAGGGGGGGGTTTAAAATGGATAAAGTAAATAAATAAATCTTTAAAAAAAAAATTTACATTCACATGTATACATTATATGTATAGATGTGTAATAGCACAGAGAAAACCGGATCTCTTTCAATAAAATCCCATGCACTTTCTGTTTTTTTATTATCTGCATAATTTTTTGAGGTAAAATTCACATTCCATAAAATTAACTATTTTAAAAGTTTATTCAGTTGTAATTAGTACTTTCACAATGTGATTTATCTAATTTCAGGACATTTTAATCACCTCAAAAGGAAACTTCATACCCAGAAGGGAATTACACCCCATTCCACTCTCCTCTCAACCCCTGCCAACCATTGATCTTCTTTCTGTCAGTATAATGGGTATTGCATACAAATGAAATCTTCAAAAACTGTGACCTTTTGTATCTGGCTTCTTTCACCTAGCATGTTTTCAAGATTTATACATGTTATTGCTTGTACTTCATTACTTACTTCATTCCTGTTTATGGCTGAACAGAGTTCCAATAAATGGATGTAACACATTTTGATTACCCATTCATTCGGTGATACATATTTGGGTTTTTCCACCTGCTAGTTATTGTGATTAATACTGTATGAATATTTGTGCACAATTACTTGGATATCACTCCTCAATTTGAGGGGATATATATCAAGGAAGAGAATTGCTGGATCATCTGCTAATTTTGTTTATAACTTATTGAGGAACTGCCCACATATTTTCCACAGTGGGTGCATCATTGTACATACCCACCAGCAATGTACAAACATTCTGATTTCTCCACATGTTCAGAACAGTTTTTTTTTAGGTTTTAAAAATGTATAATCATTCTAATGGCTGTGAAGTGATGTCCCAACATTGCATTGAATTGCATATACCTAATGACTAAAGATGTCAAGTATCATTCATGTGCTCATTGGCCAGTTGCATATATTCCTATAAGAAATATATATTCGAAAATACTGTGCCCATTTTGATTAGATTATTTGTAATTATGTTATGTAGTAAAGAGTATTTATATATATTCTGGATATTAAGTCCCTCTCAGATATACTATTTGCCAGGATTTTCTACCATTCTGCAGGTTATCTTTTCATTTTCTTGAAAGCATCTTTTGATGAACAAATTTTTTAATTTTGTGAAGTCCAATTTATTTATTTTTCTTTTGTTTCTAGTGCTTTTAATGTCTTGTCTAAGCATCAACTGCCACATCCTAAATCATGAAAATTTATCCCTATATTTTATTGTAAGGATTTTATATCTTGCTCTTGTATTTACCCATCTAAATGACTTAATTTTTTGTAAATATTGTAAAGTAAGAGCCATGCTTCAGGCTTTACATATGTATATCCAGTTATTCCACTACAATTTTGTGAAGATACTACTCTTTCAAGAGGACAAGACCTTTGTGCCACTTGTGTTGAAAATTAATTGACCTTAGATGTGTGGGTTTCTTCCTTAAGTGTTGATTCTATTGAATTTTCTATATGTTAAATTTATGGCAGTATAACACTATTTTAAATACTGTCCATTTGTATCAAACTTTGGAATAGAGATTTGGGTTCCCTCTCATTTTTTTTTCTTATTTTTCAATATATTTTTAAGTTACCAGGTTCACTTATGCTTCCATATGACATTATTATTTTTTATTTTTAAAGAAGCTTTAGATTACATAAATATTACATTAAATAATTAGGGATTCTGAAAGAAAGGCATGGTTGGGAGCTAGAATTCAGTAGAAGTTAGAAGACAGAGAGAAGACAGAGAGATTGCCATGTGACAGAGGACAGCCATCACCAGAACCTACCAAGCCCAGGAGAAGCATGGCTTTGAGAACATATTGATTTTGGACTTGTAGCCTTCAAAAACTGTGAGCCAATAAATTCTTGCTGTTTAAGTGGAAAAAAAAAAAAAAAAGAAAGGGATTCCCATATATCACACTCCTCCCTCTTCCACATTTTCCCCATAAACAACATCTTTCATTAGTATGGTACATTTGTTACAGTTGATGAACACATATAGAAGCAATGCATATAACCATGGACTATAGTTTACATTATTGTTTACACTTTGCACCGCACAATTTTATCGGTTTAGATAAAATGTATAATGGACTGTATCCATCATTGCAATGTCATGTGGGAAAATTCTAAAGTCCCAAAAATGTCCCGTGTTACACCTATTCTTCCCTCTCCCTCTATTTAGAACCTCTGTTGGCCACTGCCTTTATATCAATTTTACAAGTTTTTCCATTGCTAGAGTAATAATAAGCCTAATTTAGTCCATTGCTGCATTCCACCATAATGTTTGTTTATTCTTCAGTCTTGAGGGTTTTGAGATGGTGATGACCACTCTGTTTCTTATTGAGATCCCATGGAGTTTCTGTTTCTTATTGAGATCCCATGGGGTTTCTTATTGAGATCCCATGGGCTTAGATCCCATGGGGCTGATGGTTGGAAATGTCTTGCTTGCAGTTGTAGATACTTTCTGTTTTTTTAGATGGGCATTGCCTATCTTCATGCTTTTGTTAATTGTCCTTGGTGAGTCCAATGAAATGGTGAGTAGGTCTTGCAAATCTGCTGAGATTCAGGGCTCAACCAGCAAATGAACAGACTGAAGATTTAATTATCTGGGACATATATTTAATGAGTATAGTGCTAATTAGAGATTCAAATAAAAGTGGCAGAAGAGCCATGTTTAGCGAAATTATAAATGAGTATAATTGTAACACTTGGGAGTATATATTCCAAAGTAAGGCCCACTGACAGGGTGCTGAATTCCTGAGATTGTCTGCCCGCCTATAGTGTCTAGATGCTTCTAGAGCCCTTAGGAGCCCCACTATTTGAGGAACTGTTTCCTGTAGCAGTCAATGAGATACTGCTGAGATGTGCATAAACCTAACCTTTGGAATGACCTCTCCACTCACTTTGAAATCTGTTAGCCATAAAAACTCATTTGTATTTAATATGTCCCTGTTTTGCTCAAGGTCTTTTTTCCAAATGTATCACTAGTTACCAATTGCTAAGAATTCTTCAATACCAGGGAGGCTCAGCCACAGGAGTCATGTCCCATGGTGGGGGAAAGGTAGTGCATTTATAAGCTGAGTTAAGCTTATTTGGACTGATAAGGAAGAAAAGAAAGAGGAAAAAACTAAAATCAGAAATGAAAGGAACTTTACAATCTCACAGAAATCCTTTTTTTTTCTCTCTCTCTCTCTCAATTTCATTTATTTCTGCTTTAATCTTTTTTAAGTTCTTTCCTTCTGCTTGCTTTGGGGTTAGTTTGTTATTCTTTTCTAGTTGCTTCAGGTGTGAAGTTAGGTCTTCAATTTGACTCTTTCTTCTTTTATTAATGTAGAAATTTAGGACTATAAACTTCCTTCCCAGCATTGCCTTAACTGCATCCATAGGTTTTGATATGTTGTGTTCTCAATTTCATTCATTTCATATTTACTGATTTTTCTTCTTTGTCCCATTGATTGTTTAAGAGTGCGTTGTTTAAAATCTATATATTTGCGAATTTTCCAGTTCTTTTCCTGTTATTGATTTCCAGCTTCATTCAATTCTCAGCCTTTTTAAATTTATTGAGACCTGTTTTGTGACCCAGCATGTCGTCTCTACCAGAAAATGGTCCATGAGCCCTTGAGAAGAATGGATATCCTGCTGTTTTGGGGTGCAATGTTCTGTATATGTCTCTTAGTTCTAGTTTAGTTTTCATATTATTCAAGTTCTCTGTCCAGATATTCTATCTATTGATGAAGTGATATATTGAATTTTCCAAATCTTGTTGCAGAGATTTCCATTTCTTCCTTCTATTTTGCCAGTGTTTGACTCATGAATTTTGGGACACCATGATTAGTTGCAGAAATATTTATAATTGTTATTTCTTCTTGGTGGATTGTCCTTTTTATTAATATATACTGTCCTTTGTTGTCTCATAACAAAACCTCTGGGATGCAGCTTTTGATTTAAAGTATATTTTGTTGTATGTTAATGTACCTACCTCAGCTCTTTCTGGTAACCATTTCTATGGAATATCTTTTTCCAATGTTACACTTTCAATGTATGTGTATCCTTTGTTATAAGGTATCTTGTAGACTGAATATAGGTGGATCATTTTTTTCATCCATTCTGCCACTCTGTGTCTTTTTCTTTCTTTTTTGGACAAATATCTATTCAAGTATTTTGTCCATTTTTAAAATTATTGAGGCATCTCTTTATATATCATGGAGATTAAATCCTTATCAGATATGTGATTTCCAAATATTTTCTTTCATTGAGTTACTTGCCTTTTCAACATTTTAGCATAGTCTTTGGAGGTACAAAAGTGTTTATTTTTGTTGAGGTCCTATTTATTTAGCTTTTTCTTTTGTTGCTCGTGCTTTGGACATAAACTCCATGAAACCAGCACTTACCACAAGAACTTGTAGATACATTTTCTAAATTTTCTTCTAGTAATTTTATCATTGTGGCTTTTATAGTTATGTCTTTGATCATTTTGAAATGATTCTTATATAACAACTATGATAAATGTCCTCTTTCATTCTTTTGGTTATAGATATCCAGTTCTCCCAGCACCATTTGTTGAAGAGACTGCTTGCCCCAGGAACATGGCCTTGGTATGTTTGTCAAAAACCAATTGCCCATAGAAGTCAGAGTTTCTGGACTCTCAATTCTATTCCACTCAATGATCAATGTGTCTTTCTGTATGCCAATACCCTATGTTTTGAGCACTGTAGCTTTGCAATATGTTTTGACACCAGGCAGTGACACCCTGACATCCACTTGCCCTTAGTTTCTTGTTGGGTCCATTCTACCTACACTCACCCTGATTGGCATACCTGACTCACAGTGAGGGCTGGATGAGTGAGCAGTGAGTGGCTCTTTGTCTGTTAATTGCTCTCATTCTTCTCAGTAAAAGTGCAGGAAGTTTTAACAGGACACCAGGTAGAAACTGGCCATGAAGAGTGGTAATTATAGGGAGATAATGGGGGTAAACCAATGAACAGTTGGAGTGCCATTAATGATTTGACCAAAGGTTGATTTCAAGGCAACAGCCAAACAATCGCAGAACAATGAAGATACAAATTTTAGGATATGTATTGATTTCAGGAATGACAGGTGTTTTGCTTATGTGTAGCACACCTTTGATTTAGGAGCAATTTTAATTTTTTATTACCTGAGTTTAATTTTAGGCTTTCATATCTTCTTCATTTCCTGGAGGAATGAAATCTCTACATTGAAGGGGGAGACTCTTTTATCTGAGCATTCCCAGAACAGTGACCCTAGTTCAGAGAATCAACCTCACAGATTCACTTGGATGAAAGTTTTTATTTCACACTTTCAGTCAAATCTAGGAGAAAAACCAAAAATAAAGCAAACAACAAAATCCTATAAACTATATACACATGAATGTGATTAAATTTAAAAATAATTTGTACTGTATTTGAACTTCGCATACATCATGGTATTGCTTAGGAAAAGTCAGATAGAAGGACCCTGAAGATTAGAAGTGGCTCTGAAAGAAGAGGAAACCTTAAATTTTGAGATGATACTTCTCTCCATCTCCTCAGGTGAGGGACAGGGCTTGTGAAGTTTTCACTAGGCCAGGCCCCAACTCCTGCAGTTGCATCTGGGACAGGACAGCTGAGGACAAGGAGAACCACAGTGAATCATGAGCTCAGTTGCATCACCCCAATTATCTTCTTTTCTGAACCCTAAGACACTCAAAATGAAGAACTACCATTAAAAAGAGGAAGA
>JAQZBX010023828.1:0-30585 GCA_029593785.1 Cabassous unicinctus
GGCAGAAAGCAAACAAACATTTAAATAAAAAAGAAAATACCAGCTGGTGGCAACTGCCAAGAGGAAAACAAAACATGAAGAGATAGAGTGATGAGTGGAGGCTCTTCAATTTAGGTGGTCAGGAAAGGTTTCTCTAAGGAGGTGGCATTTAAGCTGCAATGGATGTCAAGAAGGAGGAAGAACTGGCAGCAGAACATTCCGGGCAGAAAGGATAGCTAGTGCAAACACCCTGAGGTGGGAATGAGCTTGGCGTGTCTGAGCATCCTTCACAGGCTAGTGTAGGTAGATCACAGTGAATGTGAGAGCAAGGAACCGAGGAAGTAGAAGAGGTAGGCAGAGGCCAGAACATGTAGGGCTTTGTAGGCCTTAGAAGAGATTTTGGATTTTTTTCTGAATGCAATAGGAAGGCACTGGTGGGTATTTTAGCAAGGTGGTGTGTTTTGGATTGAATTGTGTTCCCTGAAAATATATGTTCAAGTCCTAACCTCCAGTTGCATGACTGTGACTGTATTTGGAAATAGGATCTTTGAAGAGGTTATTAGTTAAAATAAGGTCAAACTGGATTAGGGTGGATGGTAAAACCACTATGACTAGTGTCCTTATAAGCAGAATAAATTTGGACACAGTAAGAGAAAGACAGAAAGAGAGATAGCCATGTGATGGAGACAGAGATTGGGTTATATCACAAGCCAAGGAACATCATGAATTGCTGTCCATTGCCAGAACCCTACAGACTTCAGGGGAAGCATGGCCTTGCAGACATCTTGATTTTGGACGTCTAGCCCCCAGAACAGTGAGACAATGCATGTTTTAAACCACACAGTCTGTGGTACTTTGTTTCAGTAGCCTCAGGAAAGTAAGGCAGAGGTGTGTTAGTTTGAGTAGGCTAGGCTAGGCTGCAGTAATAAATAAAGCCCCAAATCTCAGTGACTTGCTAAAATAGTTTATTCTCCCTTGTGCCACAGCTTAATGTTATCCAGAGGATTTCCTCTAAATGGTAACTCTGGGGCTCAGACTGCCTCCATATTGTAGCTCCATCATCTTAAAGCTACAAGCTCACCCTGATGTCATTTACCTGGGAACAGTTAGAAGAGGAAGGGAGAATGAAGAAGGCATATCAGATATTTAATCACCTTAGCCTGAAAGTAACACATGTCACTTTTGTTCACACACCATTGGCCATAAATAGTCTTATGACCAACCTAGCTACAAGGGTAGCTGGGAAATGTAAAGGAGCACACAGATATATTGGAGAGTGCCAACATATAATAATAAAATCCAATTTGTATTTTAAATTGATCACTCTGATTACTTTTTGAAGAATGTGAGTCATGAGTGGTGGAAGTCCCAGCTATGATTAGACTCTGGAGTTGTATCATAACCCTTTGAGTTTGTCCCTTGTGGCCTTACGTGCTGGGCAAATTTTACCTACCGGAAAAAAACAAATATTGAAAGTTGCATCCTGAAGGGGGTGCTCAGGTCAAGCTGGAGCAAAGAGTTCAAACCAAATGTTGAATCAGGGAGGACTTGATTTCCAGTGGGATTTCAAGGACCAGTAAATTCCAAAAATACTTTGGAAACCAACAAAGAGCTGCCTACAAAATAATCCAACAAAGAGCTAGTTTGTCTTATAAGTACATAACATCATTTCATAAAATAAAGGGCATCTTAATATTTATAGTTCAGAAGGAAATAATAGTACAATAAGAACATTCTTTCCAAGAAAAGACATTTGACAATTTTGCACAGATAACGCACATATGCAGGTATGCATACATGTACACACACACACATACGGGCTGGGTATGCACAAATACTATCCATTAGGTGGCTTCCTGGAATTGCCCATAAGAATCTCTTACCATCATTAAATAAGTAAATAAATGAACCTGTGCTGTGACCCACACGTGGAGTTGCCTGTGTGAGAAACTGCTTGACGGTAAATTACCTCCTTTCAGTCAAAGAATTGCCTTCAAGCCTTTCAATTTAAGAGTCACATTTGAAATTACTGTTTGTCTTCTTTTGCTGTGGTGTCTTAATAGTCACATCATTTCCCTCTCGATTGGTAGCCATACAGGCCTTTTATTGTAATAACTGCAGACCTGTTTGAGATTTTCTTTCCTCTTAGGGCCCCTAAAGTGAATTTTATGCATATCATGTAGCTTAAATTTTAAGCTAGACCCTTCCAAAATGTCAACCACATTCGATCTGTCCAGCCATTTTCATGTGATGTCGTAACGTACAGACAGAAATGCAATTTCGTTTATATAATGGCACATTGTCCTTATTTTTCTCATTTCCCCACTTGAATTTTTTTGTCTCACTGGCTCATGAACTTGCATTTGGAGGCTACAGGTCTGGATGAACAACAGGAGCCAAGGTCTAGAGCAGGAGTTCTTAGCAAGGGGTCTGTGAGCTTGAATTTAAATTCAAAAAACATTCTTGTGGGGACACATTGGTGTGGGTGTGATATAGTTATTAAATAATATACAGTATAATGTGGACTTAGTAAGGGGTCCGTGTTTTTCACCTGACTGACAAAGGGGTCCATGGAACAGAAAAGGTTAAGAACCCCTGGTCTAGAGCCAAAACAGAGGGGTTTAGGAAACTAGGATGCTGGGAGCCAAAGGAGGCCAAATAGGCAATAGGCAGAAGCCTGGATGAATTCAGGGGCAAGAGCAGCAGGCTGGCGCCTTGGGGGCTGGTGACAGACCTGTAGGGTGAGCTGAGAGGCCTAGAGAGCCAGCCAGACTCCACCTGCTTTTCCAGCCTTATTTCACTCAGCCCCCTCCAAACCCCTGTCTTCAGCCAGATTGATCTCCGTCATCTCCATACAAGACCTATTTCCCCTGTTTTTGTGCCCTTGCACATGTTCTTTCCTTCTGGGGTACCTCTTCCTCCAGCATTTTTCTGCCAGGTGAATTAGAATGTATCCTTCAAGAGGACCATGCCTTGCCTTCCACACAGATAAAAATAACTTGGTGCTCAGTAGACGCACTTCCTTTACTGCCCTGAGCCAAGAGGCTGCTGGATTGGATTTGAGAGATGAGATAAAGTAGAGGTGAGGATAGCTTTTAGGTTTTTGACTTGAGCAGCAGACAAGTTGGAGTTTCCAACAGGTGAGATGGGAAGCCTTTGGGAGGAGCAGGTTTGGAAGGAATGATCAGGAGGTGAGTTCAAGATTTACATTTGAGATGCCTACCAGACATCCAAATGTGTGTGTCAGGTAGGCTGTTAATATACAAGTTTGGAGTTCAGGACAGAGGATCCAGTCTAGAGACTTCAGTTTGGGAGTCATCTGCATAAGGTAGGTATTTAAAACCAGTTTTTGGATGAGATTATCTGGGATGTAGCTCCCCATGCCCTCAGTCTGAAACTGGCCTTGCCCACCACTTTTTCGTCTCCTAGCTTTGCACCCTTCTCACCAGTCCCCGGGGACCTCTCACCCTTCTTCTATATTTTGCATATTTGCACAACTTTTCTTCTTTGCCTGTCTGCTGACTGTTCCTTATTCTTCAAGGACCAACTTTTACATCCTTTTTCTCTGCAGCTTTTTCCTGGAGTACTTATCATTTCTGCTCTCATTGTTCCCACAGTACTTTGATTAAATGTAGTGGTATCCTTGGGCTAATTACTTCACATTATATTATGATATATGTGTAGTTGATAAATATTTTGAAAGATTACCCACTATGTTTTTTACTTGGCAATTCCTCCTAGCATCTTAATCCCAGCCTCCTTTCTCTTTAAAATCTAGACTTAGTACATAAGGGAGGAAAGGATACAAAACAAAAACAAAAACAAAAACAAAAACCAAGCAAGCAAAAACAAAGGGTCAATTTCTTGGCTTTGAGTTTTCAAATTTCACTTTTAAAAGTCTATGGCATAGGAAGCAGAAGTGGCTCAAGTGATTGACTTTCCACCTACACATGGAAGGTCCCTGGTTCAGTTCCTGTGTGCCTCCTAAAGAAGACAGCGAGCTGGCGTGACGGGCAGGCACAGCAAGCTGACGCAACAAGATGATGCAACAAGAGACACAAGATGAAAAACATAATGAGAGACACAACAAAGCAGGGAGCCGAGGTGGCTCAAGCAATTAGGTGCCTCCCTCCCACATCAGAGGCTCCAGGTTTGGTTCCTGGTGCCTTCTAAAGAAACAAGGAAGACAAACAGACACAGCAAGTGTGAACAACAAGGGGGTGGAGAGAAATAAATAAAATATATATATATTTTAAAAATCTATGGCAGACTGTATGATGATATGCATGTTTGTTTTATAAGTTCACAACTTTTACTATATACTTATTGTTTATGTATGATCATGTATGAATGATATACTTCAATAAAATAAAAAATAATAAAAATCTATGGCAGAAAAATAGTCTGGAAACCAATATGTTTTATAAAATTTTTATTCTGGTAAAAATATGTATAAATAACACAAACTTTTCTATTTTAACCATTTTTAAGTGAACAGTTCTGTGGCATTAATTATATTCACAATATTATGCTACCATCACCACCATCCATTATCAAAACTTTTTCATCATCTCAAACAGAAAGTCTGCTCATTAAGCAAGAATTCCCTATTCTTCTCCACTGCCCTGCTCTCTATCCCTAGTAATCTCAAATCTACCATTTGTCTCTATAAATTTGCTTATTCTAGATATTTCTTGTAGGAGGAATCATACAATAGCTGTTCTTTTGCATCTGGCTTATTTCATTCAATATAATGTTTTCAAGATTCATCTGTATTGGAGCGTGTATCAGAACTTCATTCTTTTTTACAGCTGAATAATATTCCTTGTATGTCTATACCACATTTTGTTTATCCATTCATCTGTTGATGGACACTTGATTTGTTTGCCAACATGCTTTTGATTTGCTAGAGCCAGGTCCTTGAAGGAGAAAAGGTTGTTTGAAATCTTTGCTTGCATATGAAGAACGAAATTGTTTGGCATGGAGTTTACACCTCAAATAGGAGGGATGTATGATGAAGTTAGAGCAGTTATACGCCCCCTCAACACCACCCTCTGCCGCACATGCCCTGAAGAGATAAGAACACTTCCTGGGATGGGTAAGAATGTGCAAAGGCTTGGGAGGTTAGAGACAGAGAGTTTGGATGCTAATTTTTTGGTGGGGTGGGATAGAGATAAAGCTGCCATATCCCTAAGTTTGAATACCAGTGGGGTGGGGAGAGGAGGGACATGTAAACAGACAATCATAATAAAGTGTGCATATTTATTGGTCAATTTGCCTGGGACCACCATTTTCCCAGTAAATTCTTTCTGCAGGAGCAGTTGTATGTATTCTTGCCTTGACTGGGCCAGTGGTGGCCACTTGACCATAGATAGACCAATCAGAATGCTTTCCCAGGGTTTTTTAAGTGAACCTTATTTGGTGATAGAAGCAGTGAGATGTAAAACTGTGAGCAATCTGTTTCTGTCATGCGGAGGAAGAAGATTTGTGATGAGAGAGAATGAAGCTCACATACACAGAGGGAAGAAAATGGTCCAATTTAAGGAAAGTCATGGTGGCGTTTGGGTCTCTGGTTTCAGCTCTTTCTGACTACAGCCACAGCCGTAACCCTTCTGAGGTTTGTACCCCTCAAACCCACCTGTGCCAAGCATAGTGCCTGGCACATGGGAATGGGCAAATAGATGTGCCCGGCTCTGTATCACAGTTTATTGGGTCCAGGGTAGGCCTGACAATTACTGGGACTCCCAGATTCTCTCCCCATGATCTGGAATTGGGGCTTAGAGATGCTGGTCAGTGTCTGTGGGTCACTAGAACAGATGTAAAATAAACAGTGGCTGACGACACCATGGTGGCAGCCATGTTAGATGGCAAACAGGGAGAAGAAGAGAAAAGTGTTCTGATAAAAGGGGAAAAGAACAAAGGCAGGCACACCAAGAGAAGGAGCAACAGGAGAGCACATGGCCCTGGAAAGGCCCTGGAAACTCTCCTGTCTTATTACTGCTTCTGTGAGAATCCCTGTTTATTCCACGGAATTCTCTTTTTTGCCTCATCTAGTTTAAATGGATTCCTGTTACTGACAACCCAATTACTATTGGCCAACACTAGTTGAATCCCCCCTCTAGACTGTGAGCATCTTGAGGGCAAAACTGACTCTGTACATCCCCCATCTCTAGAAGCCTGGCCCACACACCTAGGGAGGGGATGAAGGAACAACTGATATCCACTGAATAGCAGGGCTCCAGCCAACAGAACTGTTTCCAGGACTCTGGAAATATTATTCAAGAGTTTTGTATAGTGAAATTCCAAGCACTCTCTTTGGAGTTTGATGTGTCCAACCCCCACTTATGCCTGTGTGACTTGGGAAAGCCACTCTATCTCTCTAAGCCCCAGTTTCCATAGTTGTAATATGGGGATCACAATCCCTCCGTCACAGAATTGATGTCAGTATTGAGTGAAATAATCCTTGCAGAAGGGTGTCACAGAGGACATGAATACGACATGAATAGAAATTGTCATGATTGCTAACAGCTTCTGTTGGGGACTGACATTGTTCATTCCAAGAAATATTTGCTGAATACTTACTATGTCCTAGGGTGGTAAATAAGAGAGACAAGGCTCCTAGGTTGCCTGACCTCATGAAGCTTACAATCCACAGAAAATAAAGTAACTTTTATTGAATGCCTTCTTGTGCTATGTCCTCTGGATCACAGCTCCTTTTGATTAGGGAGAGTATGGAATGATCCACCATTTGGGTCTGTAGTTACGTGGTGGCCTCATTGTAATAAAAGCAAGTCTGCATGTTGCTTATGCTTTCTTAGTTTCAACAGCACTGTTTGTGGTTATTCCATGTTTATTTTTCACATCCATCCAAACTTGTGAAAGAGAGCTAGGCACATTTACACACCTGTCCCACAAACATTCTAATCGCACCTGCCTGCCTTCTGCTACTACAGACTGCCATGTTCAATTTGAGAGCACAGATCAGATCAAAAACTGTGCAGATCAGGGAAAAGTTCTGTTTAGCCAGCAAGGCTGATAACTGATGAGATTTTACCCTTGCTCTTTCAAGGCAGAATCAATCCATTCTAGCTCCCACAAATCAATACCTGAAAACAGCCCTAGGAGTAATGATGTATTTATTAATTGACAGAGCCTTCAAGGAGGGCTAAAGAGGAGAAAAAGAGAGCAGTGGAGGTCTAAGCTTCAGGAAACTGCCTGAGTTGGTCCTCAGTCTGCATGGGTGAGGCCTGGTGAGCATCAAGGACCAGCTTTCCAAAACCCTCTCCACCACTTTACTCCCCTCTTTGGGGAGTAATGTTTGTGGCATTGAAAAACCCTCTGGAATCTCATGTTTCATGTTTGAAATACACTGAAACATTTTTTCCCCATGATTATAAAGGTTGTATATGTTCATTATCAAAAAAATTTTAAACCCTAATTGCCTTCTTCCCTGATAATGAAACAGTGGTTTTGATTGGCCTGGCAATATGACCGGTCACAGGAAGCAATCATGATTACCAAAGCCAATTTCCCAGCCTCCCTTGAAGTTAGGAGTTGCCATGTGACCCACTACTAGCCAATGGGATCTTAGCAAGTCTGCTGGGATGTTTCTGGGAAAGCTTTTGCTTTCCATGTTTCCTGCCTTGAAAAAGGAGGCCATGATATCTGAAGCTGGAAGAGCCATCCTGTGCCTTTAAGGCAACAAAATGAGGATAAAAGACATCAAGCTGAAGAACTCAGTGAAGGGGGGAAGAACCTGTTTCTAGTGGCTTCATTCTTATGCAATAAGAAGACTGAAGGCAGATGATTCCTGGCCAGTAAAATAAATGCCTATTGTTTAAGCTGTTGGCTGGATTTCTGTTATTTGTACTCAAATTCCTAAGTGATACAGCTAAAGAAAAGGAAGTGAAATCAAAGCCAAAGAAACAATATAATTTGAGGGATGCAGTGAGAAGGAAGGTACTAAACACAAGGTACTAAAATAGAAAACCCTACGTAAACCTTCCTCCACCAGACATAATCTTCATTCAAGTGTTAAAGTTTGGTGTATATTTTCCTAGGCAATTTATGCATATATGGTAGTTTGAGGCTGGATGGACCCCAGAAAATCATGTTGTTAGAGCTAATCCATTCCTCTGGGTATGAACCTATTATAGGTGGGAGCTTTTTTAAAGATTACTTCAGTAAGGCATGACCCAGGGTGGGTCTTAATCCTCTTACTGGGGTTCTTTATAAATGGGATGAAAACAGAGAGAGATGCACATAGGGAAACCCACAGAAGTTAGGACTTGAAGCCACGGAAATCAGGAAGCTGAAGGTGAAGAGACCTAGAAGAGAAGGGAGATGCCGCCATGTGCCTTCCCATTTGACAGAGATGTCCAGGATTGCTGGCAGCTAGTCTTCAGGTAAAGAGCATCACTTGATGTAGTCTTCTTTTGTTTTGTTTTTTTTTCTTTATTTCTTTTTTTGATGTAGTCTTGATTTGGACATTTTTATGGCCTCAGAACTGTAAGCTTGTAAGCTAATAAACCCCCATTGTAAAATCCAACCCATTTCTGGTATATTGCTTCTGGCAGCTTTTAGCAAACTAGAAGAGCATATATTAATACATATAAAATTAATGGGTTCATACAATAAATGCATTCTGTTCTGTAACCTGCTTTTTTACCTAATATATCATGGCATATTTCTATGTCAACACAGTTTTTTTAATGACTCACTGATAGACATTTAGGATATGTCCAATATTTTCTCATTATAAGCATGCTGAAATAATTATCCTTAAACATACATCTGCCTGCACTTGTCTTACTGTTTACTTTGGATAAATTATTAGACATAGACAAAGGGTATGCACATATTAAATGTTGATACATCTATCTATTAAATAAATATTTATTGAAGGGCTAGTATGGCACATTTGTGCTTGGTGAACAAAAAAGCTATGTCCTCTACTTTGTGGAGCTTCTGGTCTGGTGGGAAAACTGACAGTTGAGCAGGCAAACAAATAGTGGACAGTTATAAATTGTGACAAGTGATATGAGGGAAATAAACTGAAGTGGTATGAAAACAACAACGGAGACCTTCCTAGATAGGATTACTGGTGAAGGCATCTGACAAGGTGACATTTAAGCTGAGACCCAAAGGATGAGAAAGCCCAGGTCCTGAGTGCTCTAGGTCCAGGCCCTCAGGGAAGAAATATTAAGAATATTTCCTTAATATTTAAGGATCTAAAGAAAGCCAGCATGGCTGGAGTGGCCCAAGAGGGGGCTTGCAGGCAGGCAAGGTCGAGACAACTTCAGACCTTGTAAGTCATGTAGGAGCATTTGAATTTTATTTTACAGAAAGTCATTGGAGGTCTTTAAGCAAAGGAGTGAGCTGATGTGTATAATAATTATTATGATGATTTTTAATGATCATTCTGACTGCTATTTTTCATTTTTGGATCTGGAGGCAAAGCCAGGAGACCAGTAATGAAGATATTGGGGTGGTCTAGGCATGAGAATATGGTGGTTTGGAATAGGATATTAGGAATACACTAATATATCAATGGATAAATATAAAGAATTTATAAACAGTGAACTTAATATATGATAACAGTGTTTATTCCTACACAAATGGCTTACAGTTTTATTTACTATGGTTTTACATTATATTTTAATATCTGTTAGAGTAATATTCCCTCATTTTTCTTCTGTTCCAGATGTTTCCTGGCTATTCTTCTCTATCAAGATAAGTTTAAAAATAATTTTATCATGTTCCCTCTCACTGCATCCCTCAAATCATATTGCTTCTTTGGCTTGGATTCCACAACATTTATAAAACAAGTTGGGGAGATATGACATCTTTGCAATATTGAGACTTCCTACCCAGGTGTTTGTTTTGTTTTTCTATTTATAAGTTCTTTTATTCCTTCATTTTAAGGTTTTATAGTTTTATTTCTATGGGCCTTGCCATTTCTTAAGTTTATGCCTAGGTATTTTATAGTTCATTGCTAATGAGAATATAATCTTTTTTTTTTTAGCATACTTTCTAAATGGAAACTACTGGTATTTAGTGTTGTATTTGCAGAACCCTTTAAGCAATACTTCCCTTTCTCTTCTGAATTTGGAACAAACTGAGAAGTAGATTTAGGAAAGAGGCATACTGATAAAGCTGATTGGAAAACTTAGCTTTTGATCTGTAGCCAAGAGGGTTTGCTATATTTCTCCTAGAATTGGATAGATTTACCTCTATTAGTAACAGGAAGTGCTGGACAACAGTATCTTTCTGCCCCTGAAACTGGTCCACTTACCACATAATGGAGAGCAGATGAAAATATTTGCTTTCTGCAGACAGCCAAATACAAAAAGAGAACTCAGAAGCATATGTTCTTGTCCAGTTCCTCCTCCTCCTCCCAAACTTACCAATCAGATTAGTTACTGCTTCTCCCCTAGAGTGGAGAGAGGCCATGAGTCTTATTCTAATGGAAGCCCTTCTACATGGGAAAGGAAGCGTCTCTCAACATTTAGGAAAGACTTTGGTTTTGGTATTTATCTTATAACTGGCTTCTGCATCAAAGTCTTTAAGATTTTAGATGTTTTTCTTTGATTTTGTTTTGTTTTTAGGTAAACACTTAAATCATGAGCAAATAATGGTATTTTGTCTCTTTCTTTCCAATATTTAGAATCTTATTTTCCTTATTGCATTGGCTTTAGCCTCAAGGTACATGCTGACTGATGGCAATTACAGAAATCATCCTTGTTTTGCATCTGACTAAAATGAGAATAACTTTAGTGTGGCACTGTTAAATATATATGTTGGCGGCTTTTGATAAGTAAACTTTAAGAAGTTTAAATATTTTCCTAGTTTATTAAAGCTTTTAAAAAATGTGTAAGTACTGGCTGTTGAAGTTTATCAAATACTTTTAAAGTACCTATCCTGTTGATAATATGATTTATTTTCCTTTAACCTATCAACACAATGAATTTACAGATTCTCTAATATTGAAGTATCCTTGTACTTCTGGAATAAATTTTACTGGATCATGGTGGGCTTTGATTTGTTTTACAACAAGCTGAATTCAAATTGCTAAAATTTTATTCAGTCATTTTTCAACTACTACATACATGAGTGAGTTGTATGTAGTGAGCTATAGCAGTGATTCAATATTGTATATTAATCGGTGAGTTTTGAAAAGGTGGTTAAGCCTAAGATGAGTTTGGGAAATGCCAGGTTCAATAAACCAAACAGGTTTCTTTACTTGGAACTTCACAGAAACTTTAATATGATTACTCTTATTGTGATTCTCCAACAGGTGGACTATATATGGCATGCAGCATTTTTCAGGTTATTTGGCCACAGAACCCCTTTTTCAAGAAACACATCTTAAAATCTCTAGGGACTAACATTCTACACTAATCTACTTTTTGGTGTTATCAATGTCCTGTTTTGGTGTCAGGGTTATACTAAATATGGGAAATGAAACTTGCTTTTTCTTTGTTGTGTAACAGTTTAAATAACAATTGGAATTATTTGTCCCCTGATGGTTTGATAGGACTTGACTGAAAACCATGTGAACTGGTGGCATTTCTGAGTGAAACAGAGGCTTGGAATGCACATACTTGTGGAACAGCACGTGTTCCCTGACAACCAATTCTGCTTGACACCATTTTTTTGAAAAATGGGATCAAACAACTATTTTGGAAAAGACTGTTGAAATGAGAATTGATGCCATTTGTGCATTGATGCTGATCATTCCTGCATGATTCCTAGTTCTAAATACTCCAGCCTCCTGACCAGAATCCTTTCAAAAAGCACCCTTGCCTCCTCCTGGTGGTGCCTTGCTGGGGCTGCGTAGGGCATATTTAGTTAAGGGTACAGAACCTGCTCCTGCCTTTCCTCACAGTCACTCTAGCTGAGGGTCAAGAGGTCAAGCTCTGGACCCCACCCCCCTCCTCACCCAGCTCCACTTTATCTGTTGGCTCCTACCTTCCTCCAGGTGCTCCAAGGCAAATTTCCTGCTTACACCTCCCTCTTTAGATGCTTCCCTGAAGCTGGTCCCATAATAATAGCTCCAGGCCTCAGTGGGTAGATTATTTGTTCAACCTAAGAGCCAACACTTTTAAGGCCAAAAATTGTCAAGAGCTTGTGGTCAGTTTGAGAGGCCGGTGAGCCCTGGGATTAGCAGTATGAAGTGGAAACTGGCTGAGGTGAGAATTGGACTAGGGTTCAGTAAGGCCTAGGAAGGTTAGGCGGGAGAGGATCCCTGGAAGGCCTAGAAGAGCTGGGGGCTCTCTAGAAAAGGCCAACTGCGTGTGTATAATGATTATCCAAGGTTCCATTAGGCTGGATGCTTCCCAGGGGCTGAGGCTGAGCTGAGGGATTTCTCAGAGTACAATGAGGCCTAGGGGGGCTGAATGGGCTGGGGTCCCTGAAGAGACAAACTTGGGGGAGGAGAATAATGGATGCCCAAGGACCCAAGGGCCTAGGGTCCCCAGAGGGAGGGGGAGTCAGAGGCTGGCCGGGGGGCCGCCTAGGGGTCGATGAGGCTGGAGTCAACGGCAAGTCGGCAATTCGGTCGACTCGCAGGGTGAGCGGAGGCCCTAACTGAGGTTAACCTGCTAGGCTGTGAGGCCGGGGGTAGGGTGGCGTGGGGGCGGGGTGGCGGCCGGGGCGGCGGCGCAGGCTGCAGACGCGGGGAATCCCGCTCCCTCCTCCGGCCGTAGCGAGCCTCGGATGCCGGGCGCCTCTCCTAGAGCCAGCGCCAGAGCAGCGAGGCCCCGAGTCCGGCCCGCCGCGGCCCGCGGAGGGAGCCACCGTTGCGGAGCTTCTCCAACAGGCCGCGCCCCGCCCCTCCCGCCGCCGCCGCCGCCGCCGCCGCCGCCGCCGCCGCCGCCGCCGCCGCTGGCGCCGCCGCTCCCGGGTGAGGCTCGCGCTCGAGCTGCGGCGCCGGCTCTCGCCGCCTGGGCCCCGGGCCCGGCCCCTTCCGCGCCGCCCGGGCGATGAGAAGCTGCTTCTGCGTGAGACGGAGCCGGGACCCGCCGCAGCCGCCGCCGCCCCAGCGGGGAACAGTTAAGTGAGGCCCGGGCGGGCGGAGCGCCGCGGAGGCTCGGCCAAGCCGGCCCTGCTGCCCCGGCGCACGAGCGGGCGGGCGGGCTCGGGCCACGGGCCGAGGGGCGGGAGGACAGGAGGAGCCGGGCCGCGCCGAGGCCTGCGGGCTCCGTGCCCGGCCCGCCGCCGGGACAGGCCTGGGCAGCCTCTGCCCGACCCTGCGCGCGCCGCAGCTCCGCGGTCGGGTTCTTGGCCTTGCGGCGGACAGTGGGGAGGGAGCTCAGGGACCCGAGTGCAAGCAGCGCCCCCAGGGTTGGGGCAGGTGAGGAGCCTCTGGCAGCCACCCACCTGTGTGAGAGGTGAAGCGGCTCACCTGTTCCTAGGCCTCCGCACCTGGGCACAGATTGGGGGGTAGCCGTTTGACCGGCCTGGCCTGGGGGTCCAGTTCTCTGGTCACGTGGGCTCAGACTAAGTGCACCTGACTTTCTGGCATCATCTGGGGCGCTGGCCTCTTCTGTGGCCTGGACACAGTAGAGAGGACACCCAAACCATACAGCACCTGTCTGCAAGGTGAGATGCCAGGAAGAATGGCGGGCATGTTGAGCACCCCACAGCAACTTCAGAGCAATTCAGGCACTAGGGGCTGGGGCAGGAGCTATGGCAAAGGGCCAGGGGACAGAATGACAGGGTTCCCAGAGCAAACCCTCAGAGACAGGCACAAATGAATAAGGTGGACCCATGAGCATCTCTGTCTTCTTTGTTACCAACATGTAATCGTTCCTAGATTACTTCCCTTTCTCACCATTAAAGATGTGATTTCTGTTTCCTGGCCCTCTCAAAAGCCTCTTCAGTAAGACACAGAGGAAGACCACAGGAAGGCAAAAGCAAATGGTTATTGCTGCTTCTCTGCTGCTATTCCCCCCCCCCCTCCCCGGCCCCCCCAAGAACCAGCCACTCAGGCTCTTGCCACAAAAGCAGACAGCAGGCCAGTTCCTCTTTAGGGGCCTTTGTCTCTGGTGGTTCCTTTTCAACATAATCTCATTGTACATTTCTCGACAGCTGGCTGGATCTCATCTCATTTTAAAGGGACTGGAAAATCTTATCAGCTGCACCAGAGAAACCTTAGAAAGTTAGGAGATAAGCTCTCTGGAAGCCTAGAGTAACTGAAAAACTCAGTGTACTTGGAAGGTTAGTTACAGGAGAGGCTGGCTACCTCTCTTGTTCACCTGAAACCATGCAAGGTATTTTGAGATATTGTACCACTCTCAGAATGTTTAAATAGGGTCTCTGCTAGGACCTGGGCACCAAGACCCAGGTGAAGTTGTTGGCACCACAGTTACTGATTCATTTGAGCTTAGAAGCATCTTCTGTAATCCCTATTTTTCATTCTTTCCTTCTAGCTTACACTCTTTGGAGCCTTTAGGCCACACTCCTGATTTACATTAAAGGCATTTTTTTTCCCCCTTGCCCTACCTTCATCCCTCTTCTAGTTGGAATGTTGCACAGTAGTTAAGTGGAAGGGTTTTAAAATTAGACCTCAGTTCAAGTCCTGGCTTTCCTACTTACTGTGTGCTCTTGGGCAAAGTTGAGCTTCCATTTCCTCATCTGTAAAGTGCTATCTCCCAGAACTGTGGTGAGAAGTAAATGAAATATTGCAAACTCAGTGCCTGCCATGTAGCAAGTGATCAGTAAAGGTTAGCAATTGTTATTAAGGGTTTGTTAACTGGTAAATCGGAAGAGTAGCTTCATTTTTTTTTTTTTAAGGGCACCTTTCTGTTTGCAGTTATTATTTAGTTCTAATCAGGGCAACTAGAATGTGATACTATAGTAGAAAGAACTCTGGGCTTAGATTCAGAGATTTGGGTTTGAATCTCAGTCTACCTCCTGGAACTCAGGTGACCCTGGGCAAGTCGTGGAACTCGTCTGAGCCCTCATTTTCTTATTTGTAGAAGTAGCTTAAGAATGAAACCTACCCCTGAAGGTAGTAGTTGGGATGACTGAATGATGTAATGTACAGGGTTGCACTGTGTAGGGTAGAGGTGTTCACGAAATTTAAATGGGATCCAGTGGCACATCTTGGCTTTGTGAGTCTGGTGCTTATACATTTGGTGGGGTGTAGTGCTATAAGAAAAAGAATACAAGAATATCTTACTTTTGCATATTTTACACAACCACATATGACCACATTGCTGGAGCCCCACCCAGGACCTTGCAGGGAGGGGTCCTGAAGCTTAAGCTCTGTAAATTTCATGGCAGATCTGTGTCTGATGGGATCAGAATCCACATGGCATAGACCCCTCTGCTATAGTAGGATGAAAGTGTTCAGTGCTTCATCCTCAAAGGGTGATGTCCTTGCCACACTGGAAAGTAATGATGGCATTGGAGTAAAGCATGGGAAGTGTTAAAGGTGCTATTATGATGATGGAAATAGCAAATGACTACATGGCTGGATGTAGTTGGTCTGGGAACACTGTATTCAGTTGGCTGCGGTCAAGTGAGCAGAGTTTCCTTTGCTAGCTGGGCTGTGCAAGAGAAGCCTGGGTTCCTCGAAAGCACTGTCTCCCCCTAGGCTGCTCTCCTCTCTCTCAGGCCCTTCCTGGCCAGTTTTTCACTGGCCCTGCTGGCTTTCTTTGGCCTTCTGCATTCTGGGCTGCCCTTGGGGATTTTGGTTTCCCTGCTTGTCTGTGTTGTTTGCAGTGGGGGTTGCTGGCATCAGATGTCCTCTCTCCATCTGCTTGGGAGGCGTAGCCACTGCCTGGTGTGCTTGACATTGCATCTCCTGTTGGGAACATCCTGTGGGCATGTGTTTGGTTTATGTGACACACTTCTGGTGAGATGATGAGCTTGTCCAGGCTGAAATGTGAGAGCCCTATGGGCCTGGAGCCCAGGGGTCACACACAAGAACTTTGCAATCACTCTTCCCTGAAGACTGCCGGGGCCATCTTGTTGGGCCAGTGACTTAGAATCATCACAAGTGCCTTCTGTGTATGAGTGTATTTTTAAACATGCTGGTGTGTCACTTACTGGTCAGCAAAGTAGACTGTTCAGAAGAATACACCCTGATTCTTTAGAAGAGAGAAATAAATGAGTTTTTAATGAGCCTGAAGTGGTCACTAAAATGCAAATTCTAGGGCCTCATAACCAGATCTGAGAATCTCTGGAGAAGGCACCCTGTAATCCACATGTTTAACAGGTACCTAGGGTAGTACTTACGCTTAGTGAAATTTAAGAACCACAGTTCTAGATACTTTATACATGTTATAACCCTGTGGGAAAATATCTATTCCAATTTTGTAGGCGCAGAAATTCAGGCCCCAATCTAGTTAATTTGCCTGGGGTCACACAGCTATGAGTAAGGGTCAAAGCTGGGAGTCCCCAGACCCCAAAGCTTGTGTCCTGTCTGTTCCTCTACTTTCTTCCACTTCCCCCACTCAGCTTATAGCATCAGAAGTCCCCATGGGACTTTGAAGGAAGTGACGTTTGTTTGGGAAGTTGTTCAGCTACAGGAGAGGAAACATGAATGAATTACCCGGGAATCTCTTTCTCAGACCACTGGGGTGCTCCTTCCTGTAGATCTGCATTGTTGCCTAGATCTTAGAAATAGCACAGCACTGCAGATGGGTTTTTGGGTTGAGTTTAGTTAGTTAGTTTAAACATTTCATAAGCTTAAGAGCCCATCTGCTACTCATTCCCCAGGTTGTGTTTTTCCACACCACTGTGCCTTTGTTGATGCTGTGTCTTTTGCCTGCAATACTTTCATCACTCTTCACCCTCCATCTTTCAGGGAGACCGCCGCAAGGATCACCTCTTCTCTCACGTCTCCTTGGCTCACAAGGCAGAAGGAATTGTGATCTCATTTGTATTTCCATTCTTTCAGGCTCTTTCCTCCAGCAGTGAACTCTTTGGGCAGGGAATCATATCTTATTTGTTGCTGTATCACTCAGTAGAGTGGTGCTCAGCCTTGGCTGTACATTATCCAGTCCCAGCCCCAACCCAAACCAATTAAATCAGGACCTGGGGGATTGGGAATGGGGCCGCTGTCGTTTTAAAAAGCTCCCAAGGACATTCTTCTATGTAGCCAGCTCTGAGACCCACTAGCCTATGCCAGATCCTCATTTAGCCTGGTTGAACAGTCAAATCCACTTCTGGAACTGTAGGAAGGGCTGCAGTTCTGTGTCCGTTCCGCAGCAGATGGCTTACTCCTGGGATTGTGGTATTTTTCCTGAGTGGGGAAAATGACGATTTCAGCATAAGGGTCTCACTGGAAGGGGCCTGAGAGGTATGCTCGCAGTGTTGCCCCAGCTGCTTTATGTGTCTGCCTTTATCCAGTGAAATTCGGGCAGTTTTGAGGGGATGATAGGGACCCATCCACCCAACCACCCATCCACAATGTATTGAGTACCCACCGTGAGGTAGGCACTATGGTGATGATGAACTTGTATTCTGCTAGGGAAGTGTGTGATAACTTTCTTAGAGGCAAAGCTGCTGTGTGTGTGCGCGCGCACATGCAGCTCTTGAGACTATGTGCATGGATGATTCCAGGATTCTCAGTGACAGTGCCTGTTTGGCATCTGGGAAGGTTTGGTGGGAATGTGAAATGGGACCAGGGTTTTGAATGGTGGAGTGGGTGTCTTCCGGCAAAAAAAACTGGGTGCTTTTGGATGATCTGTGACAGGGAGAGATATATGTGAGACTTGTCCTGAGGCTAGTACTTGGGCCTCCATGGATTTGATTGCTGTGGTAAGCAATTATACAAGCCCACCATGTATGAACTGTTATAGGAAGAAATGATATCCTCAGTGGCCCCCTTCTTCAGGTCTCCACCCAAAGATTAGGATCTGTTCCTTTAACGACTAATGATTATTAGAGCATTTACTACCTGCAAGGAACAATTGCTTTTGATCCTCCCTATACCTTCAGGGTAAATATTCTGGTTTTACACACTAGGTTCCAAGAGAGTAAATGACAAGTTTAGTTAACCATTGAGTGAGTATTGGAGCTGAAACTAGAACCTCGTTATTTTTGATTCCCACTTTTCCTCCACTATACCATTCAGCTTCTCTGTGGCTCTTCTCTATGGAAATTTACCTTCAGGTTTCATTCATTCATTCATCAAATACTTAATGAGTACCTCGTGTCCTGTAGTCAAAGTTTGGACTGTGGACCAGCTGTTTCAGCAGTTTCTCAGGTCTCACTGCAGACCTACTGAATTAGCATCTGGGGGCGGGGGGTGGGGTGGGGGTGGTGGTGGTGGTTCAGGTGACTCTTATGCATGCTAAAGTTTGAGAACTGCTTCAGAATGTAGGACTTCTCATGTTTGCATTGCTGTACTCAGTGCTCAGCACAAATGTTCTCCATAAACATGTGTTGGCTGACTGTTATGTGCTAGGTCTTGTGAGGTACTGGGAATGTAGGAGAAAGCTTGGGAGGGGGGATGACAAGGTCAGCTGAGTTTGAGGTATCAGTGGGACATGTGGATGGTGATAGCCAACAGGGCACTAGATAGGTACCTCTGAAGTTTCAGGAGAAAAGTCCAGGCTGTGAAGGTATTTTGGAAGTCATCAGCATACAGGTAGTATGATTAGATAACTGAATATATGAAAATAAACTCTGAAGACCTGTATAAAAGTCAGGAATCAATATAAAGTGATGGTGGTCGTGGTGGTACATGCCTGACTTACCTGAAGCCAGGTCTCAGGTAAGAGTGTTCTGATGATTCTAGCCTATGGGCACATTCTCTTGGTGTTGAGATGGCATATGGGCATTTGTACTCTGTAGGCACTGTGGCCAGCAGAGCAAGGGTGTGACTTGTTTTAAATACATCAGTGAATACCCTTGGAGCCTCCTGGGGTTGGTTTCATTTGTGGGGCATCTTGGTCCCCAGATACGGCATTTGCCTTTTGGGGTCCTCCTTTTTCCTTTTCTCCAAAGGACAACATGGCACAGCCACGCAAGACCTGATAGGAGTGGGCAGAAATGATCTTCAGTTGCAGTAATCAGTATTCGTGGGGCAGGTTGGGGTGGGGCTCACATATATATTGCAGAATGTGCCTCCCTTCTGCAAAGTTCCCTGGTTTGTGCAGTCAGGCAGGGCTTTTGTAAGGGGCAGGGCTTTGGCCAAGGCACTGCTGTAGAACTTGATCCTGGATTTATTTTTGAGGAGTAAATTCCGAGATTGGACACTGTACTCTATAGGCTGCAACAACCTGAACCTTAGGCCTGCCTCACGTGGTTTATGAAAAATCTGTGTTTGGTAATGAAGTGGTTAATATAAATGTAAATGTAGGTCAGATTGAATTGATAACTTTATACATGAGATCTGTCTATTAGGAGAAACAGACCTTTACTGGGGAAAAAGGAAGTGCTTGCAACTGTTAGTTCCCTAGCTGGAAATTCCTGATGATCTAAGAGAGCTTGGAAAAATATTTGCTTTAGTTCCCCAGTATCTTAGTGGCCTTCCTAGCTGCTATGACCTGGTGCCACCTGACCATAGCCAACAGCGTTTTTCAGTGATTTGACTTTGGTCACCAGGTAATATGTCCAGACCAAAGTACAGGAGATGCTGGGAAGCTATTTTGAGGTTCCACAGTGGACATCTCTCAGCCGGGGCACTGTCCCCAATGGGTGACCTGAGATCCAGCTGGCCATTCACTTAGATGTTACATGGATCCTGCCCTTACCTCTCAACCTTTGTGAGCTGGGTCTGGGCCTTTACTGCATGGAGGTGGCCCAGATTGTGTGTTTGTATTTGGTAGGGTATGCATTGGTGAAGCCTGGACATGGGCTCCCTCCTGTGGGGAAAGGGCAGTGTTCTTCTGTCTCTTGCTTGTGATTTGTCAACCAGAAAGGTGCCAGTAATTGTGGGGCATCATATAGGGCATGGATTCTGATAGGCCATCATTACCACTTGGAAACAGGCAGAGAACTACCTTATGATGCGAGAGCAACAGCTTTTACTGGGGGCAGCACATTTTCAAAGGCGGTGCTGCTCGTGTTTGTGAATTATTTATTCACTTCCCTTCCCCAGCCCCACAAGCTGGTAGATATGGGCAGACAGTTTATGTCTTTTGTGCCCTTGACTTTGGATTTCAAACAAGCTGATCACAAGTTTGTTCTTCTGTAGGGACTTAATTAAACCACTGTTTTTGTCATTTCAATTATTTAACATGCCCCCCTTACTACTTTGAAATCACTCTTCTCAAAAGTTGTGTGCAAGTCATGCCTTCAGCCCTGGCCGGCAGTGCTGGCGCCGCCTTCCTTGCCGCGGCAGGGAGGCGGAGATGCCCTTCCTGCTGCCCGCTGCGTTTACTTTGAAGGCCGCGCTCCCGCCCCCTGCAGTGGTTGCCCCCTGAAAGCACTTTAAACTCTTCAGCCCGCACCCCGCCACCCTAAAGGACCTCAGTGGAGAGAGGTCTGAGCTTTGTTAGTTGGGTTTTGATTTCAGTACAGGAGTTGATAAAACGAGATATAAACCGCAGGCTCACTAGGGCCAGGGAAATTAAACAGAGATGATATCAAAGTTCCCCTGAGTTTTCAACTGTGATACAGTAGTTTAGCTTTCTCCGGTACTGGAGCTGGGAGGCACGCCTTTGATTCTGAAACAATGTTCAGCATCAGTTAAGCCCAGCACTTCTGACTTTTAGGGATTAAGCACACTGTTGTAGTAATTCTTTGATCAGCTACAAGGGAGCAGTGTGCTGTCTGTTTGAAGGGGCTTTATAGTTAAAGTTCACTTCTTTGTGAACCTGGGATGACAGTGTTGGCGAGGTGCTGCGGTGCTGGGAGCTGGAGCCTCCTTGAAGCATTCTGTGTGTGGTGTTGCAGGCAAAAGCAGGAAGCAGGCTTTCTCTCACGCGGCATTGTTGCATAGTAGCATGGCATGGTGGGAAAAAAATCCTCCTGGCTTGGTAAGCGTGCTCACCCTGACCCTCCCCCATCTTGCTCCGATACACTCACATGCCCATGTTCACAGGTACACACACACACATTTTCCTGCCTTGGGGAGGAACCCTCTCAGGGAAGCTGTAGGGATAGGCTTCCCCGAACAAGGCTCTGCAGCCCCCTGCCTTGGAAATGATTTAGAAGAGTCTGGGCTTGCACTTGGGGGAAGATTAGAATGGGGATTGGGACCAGACAACCTGTGAGGTTAAACTAGGAGGACTAGCTCCAGGTCACTTTCACTACCACACTCCCCATGCCCAAGAGCAGACACAACTCCCAGGTGCTACCACCTCTTTCTTTCCTTATCTGACATTTATTGAGAACTGACTTGGTTTCAGGTTGGCTCAATCCTCTAGTTCTGAAAAATCTCAGTATCTGTTATTTTGACTTCCAAAATACTGGGGCAACTTTTGGCTCTCTTTGTTGAGACCCTCCTTGCAGCCACAGCTGGGATGGCAGAAGTTTCCCCCAAATTGCGCCCAGCTCTGGGTTGGCCCTCTGACTTCCAGTTGATAATGGAGCTCCTGTGTGCTGTCGATCCTGCTCACATGGTGCAATAGATCAGCCTTTTCCCTCCTGTGCAGCGCTCAGATCTCCCTCATTAGGCCTAAATTTACCTCTATCCTACACAAACATGGCCTTAGCTCATTTTTATTGTTGTAAATTATTTATGAGAGAAATGTTGAGTCTTGAAGCTGAGGTGCAAGGAAAATTAATCCCATGTTACTTTTATCTTTCTGTACTTTTCTCCCCCTTGCTTGACTTATTGGGCTGTGGCTAGAGACAGAAGAGCTTCGGCATTTTGAAATATAATTAGTATTGGAATTGCTTTC
The DNA here is from genome assembly GCA_029593785.1 of Cabassous unicinctus. Taxonomy (NCBI): domain Eukaryota; kingdom Metazoa; phylum Chordata; class Mammalia; order Cingulata; family Chlamyphoridae; genus Cabassous; species Cabassous unicinctus. The sequence goes on from JAQZBX010023828.1 coordinate 21,786, forward strand.
TTGAATGGATGGGATGCTGTTCTCTCTCTACGCAGTGTAAAGAAAAGTCGGCCAGATGGAGAAAGAATACTGGAGGTTCCATTCGACTCTGCTGTCTGTCAGACTGAGCAAGAACTGAAAACTCTGGACTCAATTTTCCCTCCTGTAAAATAGGGATAACGTGACCCAGCCACCTCCCATGTTTGGTGGAGTGTTAATTGAGATGAAGCATGTGAAAGCTTTTTGAGAAGTGCAAGGTGCTGTACAAATGCAGCATATTAGTGTTTTGTGTGCAGGTAGGGTTTTGAGATGAAGGTGGATGCTGGCTGAGGAACTGCTGAAGATGAACCCAGGAGGTGCTGAAGATAATTGGCATTTTAGTCCAGTATCGTCTCTTACCAGACAGGTTAATGTTGATCTTGAACAGCCTGCTCTCTTCCTCTCCCTTCTCCCTCCGCTTCTGTGAGATTTGCTTATGCAGGATGGCATTAATGGCCTCTTCTTCCCCCTTGCAGAGGCCTGTCCTGTGACCCTGGGCGGCTGAGTACTCAGTGGTGCCATCCCTTCTGGCTCGAGACTCCACACAGCTCGGAGAATGCGGAGTGCTAGTTAATAAATGGCCTTTTGTTAGGAAGGTCAATTGAAGTGACGGCAGAGACCCTGTTAAAAGTAATTTGCAGTCAGAAAATATGTAATTCAGGGCAAGCTTCTTTGAGTGATTGCTTCTGCCATGGATATCTTGGGCGTTTCTCATTAAAAGCTTCCTTTGCTGGTAGTGGCGCTTCCTCCACTGCGGAGTGGAGTCGGAGTGCAGCCCGGCACAGTGAGAAGTCATTTGTCTATATTTCACAAAGGCTGCCTTGATCCCCGGGGTATGGCAACTGGGGGGGGAAAAAGGAAAGGAAAAGGCGCGCATCTGAGATGCTCTGCGCTAATGCTCTGCTCGCCTGGTTCCATCCGGCAGTCTGGGCTCTGACCACGCACAGGCACAGGCACAGGCACAGGCCGGCTGGCTCCTTTGTCTGCCTCAGCTGGGAGGCAGCCTGTAGCCATCTTGGAATCTGCTGCTGGGCTGCCTTCTCTGGTGCATTCTGGGAACAGCATCGTTTCTTTAGGAGTGAATTTGCCCTGCCGCAGTTAGTATCAGCAGGCTTCTGAGCAAAAAGAGCCTGTTGTCCTTATTACCTCATGGTGGAGATTGTGATCCAGTACATGAATCCACCAACAAATAAAGTGTTTCTTCTTTCTTTCCATGCTTACCTCTGTCACCCCCTCCCTCCTTCACCCTTCCTTCCTTCCTTCCTTCCTTCCTTCCTTCCTTCCTTCCTTCCTTCCTTCCTTCCACCCTCCCGCCATTCCTGCCTTTCACCCTCCCACCCTTCCTTCCTTTTCTGAGAAGGATAGAGGCAGTACTATCTCAAAAAAAAAAAAAGACCTACTTCACATGTTCTTTATTAAATTCACAGCATGATATTTTAGCACTGGCATAATTCATACATTCTTTTAATGAGTTTTTAATTGCAAAGCATTTTGGTAACCAGTGGCAGGTACCAATATTTACAAAGTGCCACAATTTTTATTTTCATGTTACCAATAATATGGGATTTTTCACATGCAAATATTTTTTGATCAGTGCTTGCTTTGGATTGGGCAGATGCAGATATTTAATTCTAAGTCTTCTTTATTTACCTACATATTCAGTCAATACATATACTTAACACCTACTGTGTGTAAGAAGTACTAAGCCCTGTACTTTATGTAAATAAGCCTGCCTGGTAAATGAAATTTGGAAATAGAAAATGATGCAGTGATATAGGGTGGTATCCTGTCCCCTGTCATAGAAGTTTATTTTTCAGTAGAATTAAGTAACGCATAACTTAGTTTAGCTTTTGTTGTAAATAAAAGTAGGTGGTGCTGCTGACGTCAGGCACTACCTAGCCTTAATCAGGGCCTTGGCTTCATTGCATCGACAAATCTGTTTCTGGAGTCTTGTGTGGTTCCAGGGGATACGGACTGCATAGGTGACTTGCATCCAGCATTTTGATTCTTCCTATTTAGTAGGCTAGAGTAATTTTTTAATGGCTTCTGCCTTTTCTGATTGTATACTAGGTAGTAAGAATAGTCTTCCTTCCTGCCTAGTTAGGCAGATGTTTGGTTTGCTTTTGAAACAGTAACCAGCCTTGAGAGATCTGGCAGACTTAAAGCCAGTGGAATTTAATTGCTGCAGAAGGGTGTGGAATTTAACTTGCTCTTTTTCATTGCTGGTCCTTTTAAAAGTACTTAAAATCATTTACATAAGGTGTTGCCTTTTTTATTTGCTTTCTGGTACACTGCCACTCCATCTGCCCAGACCCAGTGCTCTCTATATTCTACCTGTCTTCTCTGGTTGCATCAAGAGGCAGTCAGCAGTAGAATAATAATTCTGTTTTCCCTCCCTTTCTCCCAAAGTGCCTAGCAAGAATTATGGTCATTGTTAGTATTTAGCTTTGAGTAAGTACCTACATGACTTGGGGGGTTAAACATAACAAGAGAATCTGCCAGTCTGCTAAGGAATTGTTTCTACAATGTGCCTCTCCAATTACATTAGACCTGTGTGTTCCAAACTTTACCAGTCTCAACATGCATTTTGTTGGGTGCCTACTGTGTGCCAGGGACTGCTCAGGCCCTTCATTTACATTGACTCAGTTCTCATAACAGCTTTGCCAGTGTTAGTATCATGACCTCTTGTCATAGTTGAGAAAATTGAGGATCAAAGAGGCTATATTGCTTGTTCAAAGTCACCAGCTAGGAAGTCATGGAGCCCGCTCTTGAATGCCATTCCTTTGCCTCCTGCCTTGCATGTTTGCAAAGCTCCACTTGCTGAATAGTCTAACAGTGGTTGTGGCAGAGGCTGTGGAAGTCTGCACATCCGTAAAGAGAGAATGTAATGGATTGGCAGACTAACTTAGTCATGTCTGATTTATCCTCAGAAAAGCTACTTCTATCTTTTCAGAAATCAGGCAGCTGTATTTTGAGAATGGATTGCCTTTGGGTTTGAGTCAAAATTACCTCCTCAGAGCAGGGACAAGCCCTCAAAAGCTATGTTAGCTCAGTGTTCAAAGCTAATTTGAGAAGAACAGTCGCCAGAGGTGATACGAGTTTTTGATCTGAGGAAATGGTTGGAGGTAAGGTCAAGGCCTCTTCAGCCAGGTCAGGTATGTGGAGCTGAGCTCAGGATATTTGTTCCAAGATTCTGGTTCTATCTGTTTGAGACTTTGTATTGTTCACTTTAAATGTTAAGTTTGAATTTTGTGCTTTCTTTTTCCTTTTCTGAACCAGGACCAATCCACCATGCCTGAAGTTAAAGACCTTTCAGAAGCCTTGCCAGAAACGTCAATGGATCCCATCACGGGAGTGGGGGTGGTGGCTTCTAGGAACCGAGCCCCAACAGGCTATGATGTAGTAAGTCAGGATATTAGTTTGTACATTTTATTTACTGATTCAACAAATATTTATTCCTGTGTTCAAGACTCTGAACCTTGTGTGTAAGATATGCTTCCTCCCTCTAGGAACTTAAGATAAGCAGGGGAGGGAAAGCATCACCAATAAGAAGGAGGGGGGAATGTTTTGTTTTGATAATCAGAAGACCTGATTCTGGTCCTGTCTGGGTGATTCCTGGCCTTACCTATTGCATGACCTTTGTGAAGGTCATTTTCACCTTTTGTAACATCACAGGGTTGGATTTGTTGATCTCCAAAGTTACTTCTAGTTCTGACATTTCATGAAGAGAATCCAACAGTCTATGAAAGATGACTGGTAGTTGTCATATCCCCCTACATTTGTGTAGCTCTTTATAGTTTACAAAGCATCTTCTTACCTGTGAATTTATTTAGCTCTCACCATTCCCTGGAAGGCTGGAAGGGCTAGCAGCTTTTATCTTTACTTTGCTGATAAGGAAAGCCAAAGCTCTGAGAAGTGAAGTGGGGACCCCCAGCTCTTGGAAGTGATGGGTCAGGACCAGACCTACTTCCAAGTCAGGTGTGCTCACTGACTGCACCACAACAAATTAACAGACAGCTTTCCTTGCTTCCCTTTCCAGCACACATCTGTAGTGATGTACATCAGTACTGAGGGTTGGAATTGGTTATTTTATTATTTGAACAGGTAAATTCCAATTTCAATGGAGCTTCAAAACTTTAGGAGGATTTATTTAACAATGAATACTGTCCTGCGTTCTGAGATTCTAAGGTTATCTTATTTTTATGTGCTCATTTTGTTTATGGCAACATTTTCTTCTTCTTCATTGAAAATGTACACCAAGAAAAACATAAGAATAAAATAAAATGAATTTCAATAGCCAGCACTGAAAACCTTCCACAGTGGTTAGAAAACTGTGCTTACAGGTATTAATGTCTGATGTCCCAGGACTGGGAGAGATGCGATTCCTGGTCCAGAAGATGCCTCAGCTTCAACGTTATTGACCTTTTGGGCCAGATAATTCTTTGTTTTGGGGAGATTGTCCTTTGCTTCCTAGGATGTTTAGCAGCATCCCTGGCCTCTATCCCCTAGATGCCAGTAGTACTCCTCTACCCCAATTGTGACAACCAAAAATGTCTCTAGATATTGCCAGTGACCCATGGGGTTGGGGGTGGGGAGCAAAATCATCCCACCCCACCCCCACCTTTGTTGAGACTGTCTCAAAGGCAGATGTATTGGGTCAGCCAGTGCTGGGTCCTGTGTGAGGAAAGAGAAGCCTGCTACAATGCTCCACATCACTTTCCCACCGGTCTGAAAGCTATAAACATTTTAAAAGTGAAAGAATGAGGGACTCTTTTTTTCATGAAGATTTGAGTCTTACCTGCTGCCTGACTTCAAAGCACTGTTTGAATGTATAACTTTCCATAAAATAGAATCATTAGGTATGGCTTTGTGCCATAGAACTCTTGGGGAAGCTAATGAAAGTGTTCCTGATTTGAGAAGCCAAAGTGTCTTTTGATGAATTAGATATGAAGCAGCAAGTTATGGATCAAGGCAGGGGCTCGGGCTTGAGATCTGTGGGACGGCTGGCTCAGGACTCTCTCTCTTGGGGAAGGCTCACATCGGGGCTCAGCCCCCATGGCATGGTTCTTCTCATCTTCTTGCTATTCTCTTTTGTTGATCTGTATCTTTAACATTCTGTTTGTACTTTGGGGTCATCTTGAGTGCTTGGCTAGTGGGTGGCCTTTGATAGTTTGGTTTTCTGAAAGTCTTGGTAAGGCTGACAGGAGCAGAATCTATCCCTATCATTTTCTCCTAATATCTAGCTCAGGGCAGAACAGTGTAGTGTCAAATGAGTAAAATTAATAAGCACATTCATGATTATGCTGTACGCTGCATTATACTGAAAGGTGAGCAGGGCAAGGGGCTTGATCGAGATAGTCAGCCTGGCAATTACCCAGTCTCCGTGCAGGCGGCCGAGAGGCTAAAAGCCTTTTCAGGGTGAGGGAGTGGGGGTCCTCTCTTTGTACTGACCTCTGGACTATTCTCCTATAAACACCTCATTTCCCAGAGATCTGATCCTGAGTTCAAGGGGAATTGGGGTGGGGTGGGGGTGAGGAGAGTTACTTCCCCTTCCTTTTATCTGGAATTTGTACTAAGTCAACATCCAAACCAAAGTGCAAGGCGTTTTATGATGGCCAGGCTGTAGAAATGCTTAGACAGAACTTGATTGGGTGAGGAAGCCCTGCTGCAGATTGTGGTGAGACCACTCTCTGTCATATCTCTGCTCTAGGATTAACCCCTCCCTGTGCACAGAGTTCATTAAGTAATGGGATCACCAGCCCTGTGAGTTCGGTACAAGGTGGACTGCTGACCTTGAGTAGCACAACTGTTTTGATATAAAATAGGTCCTGTTACTGCTTGAAGTAAAAGAGGCCAAATGTCCATTTATAAAAATTTAATTCCAGTACTTTCTGACTTTCCAGGTCAGGGGAAGCTTCTTAGGCTAGGAAGCTGGGGATTGTTTACAAAACTTCTCCACTTATTGTCCCTATTTCTATAATCCTCTCTGAAATAGTCTCCCCTTCCTGTTTTACATTCACACTCTCAGATCTTGGAGTGATTGGTGCAGATGTCTTGTGTTGTCAGAGATGAGGGGTGGGGGGAGTTCCCACATGTCAGTGCCTGGGGTAGTGATTCTGTTATGGGTGCCTGTCATTTGGTGAAGGTAGTACATGCTCTTGTGTCATATGTGGATGATCACTGTTCAGAGAATTGTGTTGCCAGAAGAAGCACTTTATGCTAAAACTCCTCTGCACATAATTTAATCTTTGATTTATAATTTGCCCTGGAATGTTGCATTGTCCAAGCTGGACATCACTGATGATCATTGTTTGGTGTAATTCCATGTGTCCTTATATCCATTTACCTTTCAATATGAGCATTTATAATTTAGAGACTAAAGCCACAACTCTATATTAGCCACAAACTCATAAGACATGACTTTTTCTTTCCAAAAAGGAAATACCTTTCTTTCTTTGATATGCTTTTTTTTTTTTTCAACAATAAAATGTCAACAATACAGAGAAAGTGAGAATGATCAAACACTCCAGAGCAGGGGTTCTTAACCAGGGGTCTGTGAACTTGAATTGAAATAAAAAAAAACATTATTCTTGTGGGGATGTGTTGGTGTGGGTGTGAAATATTTATTAAATAATAAACAATATAGTGTGGACTTAGTAAGGGGTCTGTGGTTTTCACCTGACTTGCAAAGGTTCCCGTGGAACAAAAAAGATTAAGAACCCCTGCTCTAGAGTGTTTTAATTTAATATTGTTTATTTATCCAACCTATTTTTTTTTCACCTACAGTGTGCAAGCTAGGAGCTGGGGATACAGTGGTGAGCAAAAACATACACAGTTCCTGCCTTCAGGAAGCTTACAATCTACAAGGGGAGAAAGACAATCACATGATCACACAAATAAATGTAAAATAAAATTGTGATAAGTGCTTTGAAGAGCTGTCTTTACGGACTTGACTTTTCAGCTCTAACTTCCCATATCTCATGCTAAATACCAGGTTATGACAGCATAAACTCCTTCCAACTTAGTTCTAGACATTGCTCTCTTCCTTCCAAACCCTAGAACCTGCCAGGTGTCTGTCCACAAGCTTTTTCTGAGCGTTTCCCAGGTACTGCCTTAAGCATGCTCAGAGTTCTTAGTTCTGGCTTTCCTTTCCTGCTGCCATACTGCAGCTCTTTAGTTGGTGACATCTACGAGGTTGTCCTTTGGCTCAGTATAGCTGCCCTGCTAACCTGGAAACTTCCGCTCCCACCATTCTGGCCTGTGTGGGTATTAGGTACTGCTCTCCCTTTTCCTTCTGTGTTCTCCCATGGCATCCCACAGAACAGTAGAGACCAGACTGACTTTTTTTTTTAAAGATTTATTTATTTATTACCCTTCCCCCCATTGTTTTGCACTTGCTGTCTCCTCTCTGTGTGTTCTTCTGTGTCTGCTTGTCTTCTCTTTAGGTGGCAATGGGAACTGATCCTGGAACCTTCCGGAGTGGAGAGAGGTGCTCAATCTCTTGCGCCCCTCAGCTCCCTGGTCTGCTGCATCTCTTATTGTCTCTCCTCTCTCTTTCTTTTTGTTGCATTATCTTGCTGTGCCAGCCTTCTATGTGGGCCAGCACTCCGCATAGGCCAGCTCACCACTTGGGCAAGCTCGCCTTTCACTAGGAGGCCCCGGGAATCGAACCCTGGACCTCCCATATGGTAGATGGGAGCCCAATCACTTGAGCCACATTTGTTTCCCCAGACTTACTTTTAATGAGATTTTTTCCTGAAGCATTGAGGATAATGGAAATGAGAGTAAAACTCAAAGAATATCCTCACAACTCTTTATTTACCCAATCCTCTGCCTTACTTTTGGTCTGCTTTCATTCTAACTTCTCCAGAGATGTATTCAGAACTGCCATATCTTAGAGTAGAGGCCAAATTGAGTCCTACTCTCAGAGGGAGTGGAAGATTTTTTTTCTTTTTTCTTCTCTCCAATGTAAGACTGCCTCCATTCCCTTCTTGAGAAATCCCATCCCTCACACAGGAGTTGTTCTTCCATTGTGTCCCTGAAAAGACAAATTATCCCCTAACACAATGACTGTTTCCAGAAGTCTAGGTGAGGAGCTCTTACGCTTTAGCTGGTCCCAGGATCGCATACTGCTGGACCTCATCTCTGGCGTTTCTGATCCAGTAGATCTGGGGTGGGACCTGAGAATTTGCATGACTAACCACTTCCCAGGTGATGCTACTGCTGCTGGTGCAGGGACCATACTTTGAGAACTACTAGACCAAGTTAAGTCATTATTAAACTCTGTGTGGTCATCAGAAGTCTGTCTCAGGAAGGGCTGTGCAAGCTTTTCCTGTTGTTTTTGTAGCCTCTCCTGATTTAGAGTTCAAAAAGTCTTTTGGGATATGTGTGTACATTTGTGGCTTTTTTTTTTTGTTTGTTTTTTTAAGATTTATTTATTTTATTTATTTATCCCCCCCTTGCTGCTTGTGCTGCTGTGTCCATTTGCTGCGTGTCTTCTGTGTGTCTGCTTATCTCCCCCTTGCTGTGAGGTCCCACCACATCAGCCCATGGCGCCGCGCTAGCTGGCCTGCCCTCACAAGGAGGCGCCGGGAAGCGAACCTGGGGCCTCTCATATGGTAAACGGGTGCTCTATCCATTGCGCCACACCTGCTTCCTGCCGTGAGGTTGCTGCATCAGCCCACCGCACCGCTCAGGCCGGCGTGCCCTCACAAGGAGGCCTCGGGACATGAACCCGGGCCTCCCATATGGTAAACGGGGGCTCTATCCACTGAGCCACACC
>JAQZBX010023829.1:0-30570 GCA_029593785.1 Cabassous unicinctus
CTTGGCGGTTAGCTAGTGTCTGCACAACTTCAAGGTTCTGATAACTTGGGACACAGCTGCAAGGTTGAGATGTTTTTGCAAGGTCTCTCAAGGGAGGGGAGGTTATGTGCTTCCCAGATAGGACACTCAGGGAACAATAGAAAGTTTTCTTCTCTAAGTTACTTTGGGTAGGCTAATTTGGAGCTAGAGTACAACACTACCTAGGACATAGCCAATTGGAATCACAATCATTAATAAATTACACTATACAAATGGTATTAATGTACATTCAATTATTTCTGGGTTAAGGCACATAACCCATTCTTTATAAAGTTTTATTACAGTAATTTTTTAATATAACAAAAAGAATCCTTATAATCCAATAGTGCCTTATTAGTGGTTATGGAAGGGAGTGTCATAGTTTATAATTTCTACTTCCTTTGTTCTGGTGCTTTGGGGTTCCTATAATTGCAACTGTTAAGAATTACCAGTTCACTTCTTGTTTTCTATTTCTCAGACAAAATGTTCAAAACACCTCAATGGTTGGCATCTAATTTGAATCATGAAGTCCTGGTATTTTTTATTTTTTTCCATTTTACAGATGGAAATTCTGAGCTTAAGAAAATTGTCTGAAGTCATACATCTACTGGGAGGAAGAAAAAAGATATAAGGCCTTTTCAATCTAAGAACTGGATCTCTTTGATGACATTACATTGACCCCTCCCATTAAGCTCCACCTTGTTTTTTATTTTCCCCAATTAAGTAACCAAATACTAGCAATTATACCTCAAAACTGCATTTTAACATATCTTTTTTGCTCTTTTCAAAATTCAGAACCTCTTGATCTCTCTTCCAGGTTATTACAGACTCCCAACATGCTGTCCTGCCGTATTATTGTGTTAGCTAGGTTTCTCCAGAGAAACAGAACTGACATATTTATGTGCTAGGGTAAATATTTAGAGATTTGTTATAATAACTGGCCCACTAGATCATGGGAATTGGCAAGTCCAAATTCTAGGATAGGCTACAAGTTGGAAACTCAATGAAAGAGAAGTTTAATTTCCCAAGATAAGCTGGATGGGGCTGAAGTAGAGAAAGAAATTCTTCTTTCTAATTGCTGAAATCCTCAGTTTTGTCTTTAAGGCCTCCAACTGATTGGATGTGGAATCTTTTCTCATTGCTGAAGGCAATCTCCTTTGTTGATTGTATATGTAATCACCCATGCACATGCTAATTGTGTATGTATATACAATCAACTGACAAATGATTTACATCCATCCATGAAATACCATCACAGTAGCAATCAGGCCAGTGCTTACCTGACCAAACAGCTGGATACCACCTAGCCAAGTTGACACATAAAATTAACCATCACACTTGCCCATAATCCCTCTCAACAATGGACTGCTGTTCAGCTTGCCCTCAGAGTGTCTATTCTCAAAGCAGAGCCTATCAAGATCCATGCTTCCAAGACCTTTAACTCTCTGTCTATCATGTGCACCTGAACCCTTAATACATCATATGATGACCTCCACAATCTCACCCTAATGTGCTTCTCCAGTCTAACATCTCCCAGCTCCACATAAAAGGATAGCCCCCTGCCATCCACACACACACACTCACAGAGATGATGTAACTTAACATCATAAATTGGATTCTAGACTTGCATTTGAAGATAAGGTAACTGGAACATGGAGGTAATTTTCAGGAACTAAATAACAGAACTTTCTGGGCTTTTGGAGATTGCAGTTAAAAAATAGAATCTATTTTGCCTTCCAAAATTGTATTACATAACCCAAGAGTGTTGCCTGCATGTATTAATATGCCACAGCAAAACCCAAGCAGGGGTTGCATGTCTAATGGTACATCTCACAATATGGAAGTACAATAGATCCCATTTTTTGTGAAGACTAAGAAAGTGTGGGGCAGGTTGTGGAGACTCACAGAACCTACTTTGCCTTCTCTGAAACCTCTAGACCCTTATAACAACCATAAAACGATTTTGCACACACATTTAACTTCCAAAAGTCATCATCATCTTTTCATTATTGCCCTCCTGGCATTTGTTGACAAGACTTTAACAGGTTTTCAAGATATCCAACTTTCATACCTCTTTCAAAGAAAATCAACTTTCAGGGTGATATGTGTTAAGTACTCTGTAACTATTTTTTTTTAATTCAAGTGTTTTATTCTGTAAAGCACATATACACATATCTCAAATACTGAAAATTTATCTGGAAGTGAATGCCATACCAGATCAGCTACCGACCCCCATGCAGCAAGATAAGTGAAATGGACAGCAGCTCAGGCTTTCTCCACATTTCAATTCACGATGTACCCATTCTTGGATTTAAGCCAATCTGCCTTTCTCATCAAAACAGAGATTAACTTTAAACTCATTCTTATCCCATCCCTAAACCTGCCATACCAATTTTCTGAACAACAGAAATACTACCTATATCTCTCCCATTTTCTGTAATACAGGATATATCGAATTTGAGTTACATAAAACTTGTCCTTCCTACAGCAGTGATCTTTTAACACTTTTGTTGGCCTACCCATCCAAAGCATTTTGAAGTACTGTTTATCCCCTCTCACATTTTAGAGATTATATCTAACGTTTTTATTACAAATATAAAGAGTGTGATGTTGTGTTGTCTGCAGATTTATGGATATTAACTTCTTAAAAATAAAACTATTATGTTATGCTTTTAAATGTATTCATTGAATTCTAAATACAAATTTCATGTAATAAGAAAACTTACTCAAGGAATTCCTTTATAAGAGTAGCTGTGGAGAGTAAAGTTTGTGCAGTATGGAATGCATGAAATGGTCTTAATTTTGCTTTCATATTTGATTAAGAGTTTGTCTTTTTTTTACTTCCACTTTCAAATTTTTACTCAGAACTTTGAAAGTATTGTACTATATTTTTCTTAAATCTGATCACAGTCTGATTCTTTCTAAAATGTTTCTAGGTAATCCCTTTTTTTTTTTCTTACTCCATGGATACTTTTAAATATTTTTTCTTGATCTTTTAAACCATGAGGAAAATTATTTTTCATTATTATTTTCCTTACTCTATTCTTTCTGTTTTATCCTTTGGGAACTCCTAGTAGACAGATTTTGGAAACTTCCAAATATACCTTCCATGTTTCTATACTTTTTCTGATCGTACTTTCTTTTACTGTTTCTTTTATACTACATTTGGGGGTGACCACTGGGCTCAATGCTCCATCTCATTCATTCATTTATTCATGCCTTAGCTTTTTTTTTTGCCATTAATCTCCAAACTTTCATTTTTTTTTACTGCAATGGTTCCATTTTTTTACATTATAAAATATTAATAGTTTCTTTTCCAAGGATGCAATATATTCCTTCACCATCTCTGAGAATATGCAATGAGCTCAGTTTTAATTATTCTGTTTGTTCTAGCCACAATTTCCTCTGGTGTTACTTCCTCTATTTGCTCTCATGTTCCTTTTCATAATATTGGTGTTCTGAAAATATTTTGTAATTAACAGTTGTTTGCTTTACTTTGCCTTTTAGAATTTCTGATCTTTTCTTCAGATGCTAATGCTAATTACAGTGACATGTCCTTGGAGATTTTAGGTGAAGTGTGGGGCTATTGGGAATAGGTAGCTGTGTAAGACTTTGCCAGGCCTCTTCAATTTTAAGATAAACACCCTTTTTACTTGGAGCACAGAGGTCCCTACAGCCTGAGAGTAAGTACACGTGGAAAGCTGGGCGAGTCAAATAGGCCCATCTCCTCTGCAAAAAACCCAGAGGTTTCCTCTTTTCTTTTTTTTCCTCTTTTCTCTCCTTGAATACACTCACATTCCAAGATTGGAGATTCCTTGGAATCAGCCATGCTTCTCTTCACAGCAGTCTCCTGCACAAGGTATTTTTTAATCTTTAGGAAACTGCTTAGAATGCCAGGCCCATTTTTTGTATTCCTTTTTGTTGACCAAATTTATAACAGATTGAAAGTTTTCTGAAATGCCCTTCCTATCATTTCTCATGATTTTGTGTGGGAGGTAGGTAGACATGTGTTCTCGGTCTGCTCTCTTCATCCAATTTCTGCTTTATCCTCTAAAGAAACCCTCATGTCAAATTAAAATGCAATTATTTTCTTATCTTGATAATACCCAGTAACTTCTCTAATGTGATTTCAGAGGCATGATAAAAGCAAATGGGTATTGAATCTCCTAAAACAGCCATAAACCGAAGGGAACGGAGTTGCATATGTCAAGGATTTAACACTGATATATTTTATGCCATCTTGAACTCCGTCAGGAAGCATCATCCTTCCTCGATGAGTTTCTTGGGACCAGCCATTTCAATTAAGTTGTTTATATTACCAAGCCCATTTGTACAAGCACATGCTTAGCTGGCCTGCATGCTGATATAATGGACAGGTTAAATAATGGAGATAAATCTTTCTGTCTAGCTGGAAGCCTTTGTGTGTGTGTATTCACACCCTGACCTAGAACACACACATACATTCTTACAAGAACAGACACACATCATATACCTTCCTTTAATACTAAATTCTAGTATCAACTACTCTAGAAAGCTTTTGCTGCTTCTTCTGCAGTAAGATAGGTGACTTTTCACTGTGCTCCAAGCACTCTACTCTCCTATCTTCTGTGGCCCGTATCATTCAATATTGTTACTCTTTTTCTGTTTGACTTTCATCATCCTCTTATCTTCTACAGAATCTGAGCTCTTCTAGGACAAGTGTGGTGGGTACTCTATTCATCTTTACCTTTCAAAGATAACCAATGGTTTGTCACACAGTGAGTAATATATATGGATGCAATAAATATGTTTTTTAAGATTGATACATATATAAGTACAGACATAGTAGTCAAATATAATGCCAACTATATAGAAAGTCAATGCAATTTTTTGGAGTAAATACTTTTATCTTGCTTAATTTTCTTATGTATACTCAATAATTATTTGTTTCTAGGTATAATCTGTACATATTTACACAAGCAATTCTCCTGGGCCTCATATAAAGGACACATGCAGACTTATGTTACACATAGTGGCTGATCCCAATTTATTTATAATACAAATTTTATAGTCTCTCTCTCTATATACAAACATACATATAATGGTTTGCGCATATATTTGTGCATACACACAGTACATATAGTAAGTGCAAAATATAGAGAGATTGAGAGGGAGAAGGAAAAAGAAAAGAACAACTTCTTTACACAATTGTTTTGAGAATTTGGATGCTGATGACTTAGAAATTTTTGTTTTTTACTGCTTTTTAAATGTTTTATTCTGTTTTTGTTTGTTTGCACACTTGTTTTCAAAAGTCAGGGATTAACAGAATAAGAAAGCAGTATTGTGGTCTTTATGGGAATTTTACACACTATGCAGTTTGTACCACAGTTCATCAGATTTCTTGTTTGTTGTTTGTTTTCAGGCATGAGAACTTAGTGCTCTATTGAAATGGGTCAAAAAATACTTTCATGATATTTGCTAATGGGTCTCCAAAAATTCAAAAATACTTGTATCTACTTACAGAAGAGTTGGGAAGCAAATGAAAAGAGTGAAAAGAAATGGGGAGGGGCCATGATCTTCCTCATGAGAATGGATAAGTGGAAAACTTGCCTACCCACATTTGGGGTTTGAGAACAAACAAACAAATCTAGAGCTGCCTGTGTTGAGTTTAAACAGCTATATCTATGATAATTCCTGATAGTCCCTCAGATCATGCCTCAGAAAGGCTCAGTGACTCTGAAAATGGGTGAAAGTGAATTGACTTCAGTCTAAATCTCAATGCCTTTAAGGCATGATTCTCTAGTGTTAGGTTCACCTGTCTTGATATGAAATATAAATGTCTCATATTTGTAGACAAAAAATCCAATGATTTTCCCAAGGGTTTCCAAAGAGTGATATTTATTGTGATTGCCTATTCCAACACAGAATGAACTCGAAAACTATATTACAGTTGGCCTTTAACAATGAGAAGCCTAAGACCTACTAAAGAGCTGGAGGGCCGCGCATATTACAACCATATCCTTATGCCAAAAGAGCTATAGGAATCACAACAGCTTGTAACACAAAACAAACAGTACCTTGAAATAAAGCAATTCCCTTAACAATGCCTCAATTTCGCATACCTCTTACAGATCTTAGAGCAAAATGTGTGTGTGTGTGTGTGTGGTGTAAAAGGATTTAGAAACCAAGTACCTACTCTGCAGTGGACACCAGGCACTTCTTATTTCTGTTAATTTTCAACACAGCCAGAGAGGTAAGGTGTGTTGTTGTTATTTTAATAGTAAAATGATGCATATTCATTGTCAAAAAATATGAGAAAATTTAACTAAAATTTTAGCTAAATAAAATCTCCTAAAATCCAAATACCCCAAAATGTAAAATTGCAACCATATTTCACTATGTGCAAGACATTATATCCATGATTCACACATATTAACTTATTTGACCCGCACGCTTACTCAAGAAGTTATGTAATACTATTATCCACATTTTACAGAAGAAACCTTGGCATGGAGAGACCAGGCAACTTGCCCAAGAATAAAATGCTTGGCATGTGGCAGAATTGGGCTTTTAAACCAAATAATTTGGCTCCAGAGACCCTGCCCTTAACTATATTTCTGCACTACTTCCCTGGAAGCATAGCTTTAGCATAAAATACGACCATATCACAGTAGTATTTATTTTAAAAGTGGAAAAATATAACTATTCACCAGATGCAATCTACCAGATAAACATGGGTATTTCTTCTTTACCTGTGGTCTATTTCAGCCACCTCTTTTCTGGACATATTTATTTATTTTTTTTCCTTATTTTCATTCTCATGTTGGTTTTCCTGGTTTGTTTCAATGTACCTTATTATGTTTTCATGCAAATAAACTCTTCCTTGGGCAGCTTGTAATTTCTGACAAGATTTTGTCTTTTTCTTCTATTCCTTGCTTGGATCCAATCAATTCTACTTTCATTTCTTCCTGTATTTTCACCCATTTCTTTTTTTTGTTTTTATATTTCTGATTAAACAATTTTCTAATATTCCAAAATGCTTGTTTGAAGATATTTAATTCAGATTTGAGTGTTGTGTTACAATTTTCTTCTTCTTCTTTACTTGTTTATGAGAAGGAATTTTCGTAATCTGAATTGGGTGATTATTTTTATCTGTTTCATTTGTATAATAGTTTTTATGTATTTAATAGATAAAGTCTGTTTGTACCTCCACATATGTGTGCACAGTGCCGACAGTTTGAAAGAATTTACAAGATTTCTAGTATAAGAGGAAACTCTTTATTTGTAGCAAAGTATGGTTTATTTATTGGATTTCATAGTGGGAGTCCTGAGAAAATGAGTTGTGTGTCTAATGATTTTTGTTGTTGTTGTTATATGCTGTTTTTGAGTAAGCATTCCTGATAGGAAGAGCAATACCTTTCTCAGGTGGGCATACTACTGATCACCTCCTCTAATTTGCTAGTGAGTCGAAAGAAGGATCATGACACACTATTTTGTGTGCATCGATTTTACATCCTACAATGCAGCTATGTTTGATATTTTCCCTGCCCCCTCCCAACTCAGACTGGATTAATGCACTCCCCATCTTAAGCTTTGATATTATAGGTAAGTATGCTGGTTTGAAACTGTGTGTACCCCAGAAAATCATGTTCCTAAAGCTAATCTATTCCATGTGGGTGTAAACCTATTGTAAGTAGGGTCTTTTGATTAGGGTATTTCAGTTAAGGCTTGGCATTGAGTGGGTTCTTAATCCTTTTACTGGAATCCTTTAAAAATGGGATGTATATGGAGAGAGAGAGAGAAAGTCAGGGAAGCAAGAAGCTGGACGCAATGAAACCCAGAAGAGAAGCGAGAGGCCAGCCGAAGCCCCCATGTTTCTTGCCAAGTGACAGAGGAAGGATTGCTAGTAGCCAGTCTTCCTGGAGAAAGTATCACCTGTTGATGCCTTGATTTAGACATTTTTCTCAGTTTCAAAGCTGTAAACTTGTAGACTAATAAATTCTCACTATTAAAAGCCAGCCCATTTTATGGTGTATGTTTTGGCTGTCTAGCAAACTAAAACAGTAAGGAACTGGAATGTTTGTTTGATTCTGCTGGGTACCCCTCCTATTTAATGCCCAGACATCATTTTTATCTCTGCAATTAGTAAGTTTCAGTGAAGACTAGTTTGTTTCTTAATCCGATTTCCTTTATATAGTTTTCAAAATTCACGGAGGTATTTGACTATGAATAGTAATAATGATAATATAATAGTAATAACTATCAGTGAATCATTACTAAGAACTGTGATTCTATTCTTAACATGCATTACCACATTTAATTTTCATAGCAACAATTTGACACAGTAATGTTTTCATACCTATTTTACAGATGATGACTCTGAGGCTTAGAGAAATTAAGTATATTGCTCTTGTTCTAAGCCTTACAGCTAATGAGTTGTGCTACTTAAAAGATATCACTCACTTTTTCTAGCAGGAACACATGCACACACTCACATTTCAGTTGATACTTGGCAAAGAAAAAAATAATTATACACCAGGCTTTGAATGACACCCAAATTGAAAGACTGCACAATTACTAAAAAAGTATTTCTAGGTAAATATACTAAAATATATATGTTTTAGAAACAAAGGTGGCCTTCAAAAGAATAATTTAAATGCACATATGCTTATAGATTCTGCTCATTAAAATGATTCATCTCTTCCTCATTAGTGGCTTGGAAGAATCCAGGTTTGTATAAAATTTATTTCTGGTCAGTTGTCATTAAGGTAGTTACAAGGAATTAATACACAATATTTCAAAAATACTTCTCATTCAAATTATTGACATATATGTACATTTATATTTATTTTGATGAATTTTCATATTCAAAGTGAAATATAAATAAGTTTGTTGTTGGTAACTTCATTTGAGATAAATATCAAATATTGCCACAACAATTTGCTATCTTGGATATTTATGATTGTATATAACAATTTTCTTACTGTAAATATAAGGTATAAATATAAGTACCCTACATTTTAAATTAAACCATCCTGAGTCCTATTTGTCTTCTGAGGGAAAACTATCATATCTCATAAGTCTTCTGGTTGAAAAATTCTCCTTTCTAGATGACTAAATAACCTTTAATATTTTGGCATTTCCATCTAGCTAGTTATATCTTATGATCTAATTATGCTCTAATTAGCATTTGGTATTTGATATCTCCAGTGACTAACAAGACCATCTAAATTAAAGCATTTCAGAATCCAAATGTCTTGTTAGAGAATTCTATTAAAATGGGAGCAATACAGTGGCTTTCTCCATTACTCACAGTTTACCTTCAGGTTTATTGGTTAATGTTTAATTCTCCAATGAAAGCTTAATGATCTTAGAATGTCATCTATTACAAAGTCCCACGTTGCTCATTGCTGTGTCTCATCTCTTAACTGAATTTTCTGAGACTTTGAGAATCTGAAAATTTCAACTTCAATTATTGAGAAATTTTTTGAAAACTTGAAGATAATATTCAACAATCAAACCTTCCTTAAATATATGTTTTAAAACTCACCCTTGTATACAAAATGATTAAAATACCCCCTAAAAATTGTGACTGTTTTACTATAACTCCTTGAAATTAATTATATGTAGAAGTTTTTTCATTGAACATTTCATGATGTGCATGTATTTGTGCACATACATACACATTACGAAATAGTGAATAAAATTTAATTGTTTACATTTTATTCCTAGGCAAAAAAATACATAGATCTTAAAATGATTGGTACAAAATCTCATTATATTAAAGCATATCTAGGAAGATAAATCAAGCATATTTTAAATAATGTATTAGGTATTTGCATATTTAGTTATGCTATATACTCTAATCCACACATACACTTAATAAGCCCAAAAATCATAAGCAGTCATCATAAGCAGATTTTAAAGATCCTATTAGGTCTTTTAAAATTCAGTTTAGTCCATGTGATGGTTTGAAGCTGTATGGACCCCAGAAAAGTATGTTCTTAAAGCTAATCCATTCCTGTATGTGTAAACCTATTAGGTTACTTCAGTTAAGGTGTGGCCCAGGGTGGGTCTTAATCCTCTTACTGGCATCCTTTATAAGAAAATATAATTCAGAGAGAAAGAGAGGAGAGAAAGCCATGGAAGCAGGAGGTGGAAGCATCAAATCCCCGGAGAGAAGGGAGAGCCTAGCAGATGCTGCTATGTGTCTTGCCATGTGGCAGAGGAGTCCAGGATTCCCAGCAGCCAGTCTTGGAGAGATAGCCTTACCTGATGGTGCTTTGATTTGGATATTTTTTTCTCAGCCTCGAAACTGTAAGCTTGTAAACTAATAAATTCCCATAATTAAAGCCAAACAGCCCATAATCTTGCACTAGAATAATCTATTTACATCTACTATTCCACAACTTCTCTATTTGAACCATGCCCAGTTATCTTCTATCAGTACCCTAAAACAGCACAACTATTAAGTATATGTAGTAAATAGAACTGTTTGAAGTTTTGATGATGAAAAGGGAAGTGAAACAGGGAGTATGTAGATAAAAAATTATAATCTAATAACATCAATTAACTCTATTGGGATAAAATAAAGGGATAAGTGGTAAGACATATAAATAGGCTTTAAAGAATTCAGTAGGACATATTTTCCCTCCAGAAAGATTGCAAATTAAAGATTTAGCTCCAGCTGCTTTAGCTATGAAAACATTGCTCTTGTGGAGTAGAAAGGGTGCAATAAAAAATTTCGAAGGCACTTTTGGGGAGTACTAGCTTTGAAAGTTATTTTCTTCTCTGCTCTGCAAGGTCAAATAAAGGATACCTTGGAATTGAACAGTGACCTAATCAGGGATTCTTACATAACCAGGTAAATGTAACCACCAGGTTTTGAAGGGATAAGTGCAATGACAAATATGATCAGAAATATTTCATTCCATAGAAATTGTTTGTGAGGACCCTTATCTTTCTTTTATCAATACACTTAGTTTCCTGTATGTTTGTTTGTTTCTGCAATTAGCACAACAGCTGAAGTGAAGGAAAATTTTTGTTCATTTTGAACTAGAATTGGTAAGTATGAAACAAAGACCAACATTACATACAGAGGATTCAGAGAATACCACGGAATCATGGCAAAAGCAAAAGAGGACAAGAGCAGGCTGAAACATATCCTTTATAAACTCCTGGTTAAAGATTTCACTGTATACCAGGGAGAAGGGATTAAGAATTAATTCTACAGCCATTCTATACTCATATCTCTAGTATTTATAATTGTCTATGCATTTATATTGAAATTAACTATGATATATTAATATAATATAAATTATACAATACAATAAATATGAGTGATATTTCTTTAGTCTTTACCCATTTTTCTTCAGTTCACAAATAATCTTTTGCGTCTTGGTAAAATAAAAAAGCTAAATCACAACTGAAAACATGGGCTCTGGAGTAAAAAATACTTGGATTGAAATTCCATACCTACCATTTACTGGCTGTGTGATTTGGGGTAATTATCTTTGCCTCTATTTTTAATTATCTTGTGCCTCAGTTTCTTCATCTATAAAGTGGGAATAATGATACTACCTGCATTTTATGTTGTTGCAATGAGTAAATGTGATAATCCACAGGATATACTTGTCAATTGCCTATTATGAGTAGGCATTTATTATATGTTAGCTACTATTATTATCAACATGATTTTTCTTCTTATAATTTCTAAATTTAATAAACATTGGGAAGGCACCTGCAGCATATGATCCTATTAACATTAATAGGCAAGAAGTAATTCAGCTATCCTTAATAAAAAAAAGGTATAATCTTCCTTCCAGAATTTCTTCCTGGTTATGCCATCTGTTTAAAGCCATAAAAACAATAAAATTATTCCCAAGAAGACATATACAAAGGCCAAGTGATAAAAGTAAATAAGGTGTTGGGAAATCCAGTTACGGGAAAGAATACTTCCAATATTCCAGGAAGGATTTATTGAAGATACAGCATTTGAACACGATCTTAAAGGAGAAGTTGAATTTAGATCCATGGAGACAGAAAAAGAGCAGCCAGGCCAGAAACAGCAAAGATCAGGTAACCACAAAATATCAGAAATTCAGAGCTGAATCCCTAATATGGGTCTTTCAGTTTACCTGGAGTGAGTGAAGGAGACTTACGTATTTTCTTAGACTCACAGGTCTGGAGCACATCATGGGGAATATTGTACATAGGTTTGTGCTCCATTCTGTTCACCCATATTTATTTTCCTCTTCTTAACTAGTAATAGAACTGTTAATTTTATACAGAGTTGCCCAGGTAGAGACTACATTTCCTAACTTCTCTTTGAATTAGTGGTGGTCATGGACTAATTTCCAGCCAGCAGGGTGGAAGTAGATGTAATGTATAACTTCTTCACTGTACCCCTCAAAGGAAAGAATGCCTTCTCCCTTCTCCTCTTTTCCTTATTTCTGATGAATTGAATGCAAGCACAGCCATTTTGGATCATGAAATAAGAAACAATATGCTAAGAAAACTAGAACAATCTTGGGCTCTTAAAGATTATGTCACTATACTGGTCCTGAACCACCAACCCGCACTTTCATATGTAAGAAAAATAAACTTCCATCTTGATTAAGCTATTATTATTTTATAAATCTCATTTAAAACAAACAAACAAAAAGAACCATGCATCGCAATTAACACATTTTGCTTCGGGGAACTTCAAAGACGTGGTCATTATCACGAAAATCTCGACAGTATGTCACAATGTTAGAAGTACCTCAATTGTAGTTAGCATTCAAAACGCAAGTTTAAAATATTACAATTCAGTCACAAAAAAGCTTTTGTGAAAGCATTAAATTGTGTGTACTAAACCTTGCAAATACTCAGCACTATCTGGATCATCTCATTTTCTGGGTAGATGGCAGCATCTCCTCCTGCCTTGAAAAGTAGGCATGGTCATGTGATCTACATTGATTAATGAAATATGAATATCAGCGTTTCTGCTGGGATGAGGTAGTTAAGAGCTGCTTTCTCCATGTGCTCGTTCATAGCCTCTATCACTGCCTGCATTCCAAATAGCTGAGTTGCTATCAGCCTGATCCTGGAGTGTGAATGGGTCAGGCCCCATTCCTATCCCAAGTAAGGAATAATAAACATATAGTCTAAGTTAGAAATAAATCTTCATTACTTAAGCCACTGATATTTGGGGGTTGTCAGTAACCCCAGCATAAGCCAATGCATGTTTATACAGTGGGGGAATTCAGATCCTACTGCACATGAACTGGAGAGGACATTGTTTTAGCTGACAATCCCTTTGTGTCTTCCCTGTACTGGTTCCTTTTCCTCATCTTACAGGTGAGATAAATAGGGTTAGGCTTTCAAATATTGAAGCCAGAAGCTGTTTTCTGAATGAAACCCCAGTAGAAATCCAACAGATACTGTGTTTGGTTTTCATCACAGCAAAATAGTATCTTCAACCACTGCGTTGTACATATAAGGAGAAAGAGTTGCAGAATGAAGGTAACTTTTCATGGGCAAGACATTCTAAAATGTATTTAGGGGAACATTTCTTATATATTATTTGATTCTATTTGGAAATATAATCTTTTAATTAATTAAGCTTTTCTCTTATTTATAAACCAGTGACTAGAGGTTAGTTAGGGTTAATTCAGTTAAGTTGTCGAACAGCTTTTCTTCCATTTTGGTCAAGGAACTGCTGATTCAAACTGAAAATGACTGAACCTAAAATGAATGTGATGGGACAGCTTGATTGAAACAAAGGGTTGGTTTGTTGCTGTCATCTTATTTTGTTGGGCAAAAAATAATATAAACTGCCAGACAAAATGATGGTACACAGGTGTTGTTATTGCATTTACAGCCCAGTGTGGCTTTTAAGTGGTTGCTATGGTAACATGATCATTTATAGACTCTAATCCTATTAGGAGAAACTAGTGATAAAGTAAGCTCATTATAACAGAACTTATATTGCTTCACTTCCGGTTCTATCTGTTTTATGGCAAATTACATTAGTAGAGCTATTAAATAACAAACACATAAGAATGTCACACTTAGTCATGAAATATTTTTGGAAGGAGGAAATGAGAATATGAAAAATTACTACAGATAAATTTTTAAATGTTAGCATAATTTTGCAAACAAATGTGAATGATTCAATTTTAAAAGACTAAATACTAAAGTAGTGAAGTGGATAACATTTTAGCCCTTCCCCTAGAACAGGCTCTTAAGATCTCAGCTGTGGATCTATAGGCCAGCAGATCAGCTATACTTATTAGGAAACTGAGATCCAGAAGGCTCCATGACCAGCCCAATAAGTCACTGAATTTGAGTGACAAAATTTTTTAAAATGACACACTTTTACTCCTAAATTTTTTCTATCCCTTCATTTCATTTGAGAATTATTTCATTGCCCCAAACTATTCTAAACATTTTTGGCTTTAAAAAAAATTCAGGAATGCTTCTTCTACTAAGTCAAAAGAGACTCCTGTCCCCATTGTGCCTCGACCCTCCTGGGCATACACATTTCTACATAAGAAAATAGAAGCAATCAGTCACCTGGTTGTGAGGGTCAATGAGGATGAAATTTAGTGAATTAAAGACTTGTTGAGGTAACTTCCACTTCCAGGAAGAAGGAGGAGACATACGTTTCTCTATTCTTCCCACTAGCTACCAATAGCCTTGCACGTTATGTATAAAATACAAGAAGAATCTGAAAAGTGGATAGAAGGTAGGTTTGTCAGGGACCTTGAGACCAAGGAAGGACCAAATGAAGAGTTCCTTCTGTGTGTGTGTGTGTGTCTGTGTGTAAGACAAGGTTTGTGGTGGTTTGGAGCAGTATGTACCCCAGAAAAACATGCTCTTAAATCTAATCCCTTCCTGTGGGGGTGAACCCACTGTAAGTAGGACATTTTGATGAAGTTACTTCAGTTACATTGTGGTCCAGCACAATCAGGATAGATCTTAATCCTATTGCTAGAGTCCTTTATAAGCAGAATGAAATTCAGACACAGAGAGAGAGAAATCCACAGGAAGCAAGAAGCTGAACATCAACAGAATCAGAAAGAGAAGGTAAAGCCCAGGAGACACTGCCATGTGCCTTGCCAAGTGACAAGGCATGGACCAAGTATCATCAACAACCAGCCCCAGAATGCCACAGTCTTCAGAAAGAAAACATTTCTGTGATGATGCCTTGATTTGGACTAAAACTAAAACAACTGAAACAAGGATGAAGTCCACAACTTAGAAACACCAATGTGTGTAGGTCAAAACAGCCACAGAAGAAGCTTGCTTTCTCTAGCCATGAAACCAGAAAGGGGGGATCTTAATGTCTTAATTTACCAGGCTGCTCTGCCAAATACCACAAAATGGATTAGCTTAAACGACAGGAATTTATTGGTTCACAGTGATGAGTCTTGAGAAATCCAAAATCAAGGTATTTGCAAGTCAATATTTTCTCCCTAAAGTCTGTGCCATTTTGGTGCTGGCTGATGAAAATCCTTGAGTTTCCTTGGCTTGTATCCCTGCCTTACATCACATGGCAAAGTGCTCTTCTTTTTCTTCTAGGTTCCATTGACTTCCAGTTTCCAGAGTGTATTAAAAATAGTGACCCAACTATATACTATCTAAAGAAACTCATTTCAAATATAATAATTTGGATTTTTTGAAAGTAAAATTGTGGAAAAAGTCATATCAGACTATCATTAATCAAAAGAAAGCAGGAGTGGCTATATCATTAGCAGATAAAGTAGATTTCAGAGCAAATAAAATTACCAGGGACAGAAAAGGACATTTATAATGATAAAACAGTTTTTGTACCAAGAAAGCATAGTGATCCTAAATGTGCATGCACTGAAAAAAAAAGCTGCAAATATGTGAAGCAAAAAGTAATAGAATTTAAGGAAGAAATACATATTAGAGTTGCAGACTTCAACCTCTCTCTCTCTCTCTCTCTCTTTCAACACTTGCTAGAACAACTTGACAGATAATAAGCACTGATATAAAAGAACTAAATAACACTATAAACCAGCAGGATATAATTGACATTTGTAGAATACTCCACCCAGCCAAAGCAGAATGCACAGTCCTTTCAAGTGACCATGGAACATGTACCATGATAGACAATATTCTGGACATAAAAGAAACTTCAACAAATTCAAAGGAATTAAATTCATCCAAAGTAGGTCATCTGACAATAATGGAATCAAATCAGAAGTCAATGACAGATAGATAAGAGGAAAATCTTTAAACACTTGGAAACTAAAAAATATATCCTTTTAAATAATCCATAAGCCAAAGAGAAAGTTCCAAAAGAAAGAAAATATATATTGAACTAAATGAAAATGAAAATATAATAGATAAAAATTAGCAAGTCATGGATAATGCAGTGTTGTGAAGAATATTTATAGCACTAAATGCTTACATCATAAAAAGGAAAGATCCCAAATCAATAAACTAGTTCCCACCTTAAAAAAAAAAAAAACCTAGGAAGAGAAGCACAAAGTAAAACCAAAGTAAGCAGAAATAAGGAAATAATAAATATGACAGCAAAATTAAAAACATAAAACAGTAGAGAAAATCAATGGAAACAAAACTGGTCCTTTGTAAAGTTCAATATAATTGACCATTGTCTAGCAAGACTGACAAAGAAAAAAAGATAAGACACAAACTACCAACATTAGGTATGAAAGAATATATCACTACAGGCATCGCAGACATCAAAAGAATAATAAGGAAACACAACAAAATCTCTACACATATATGTTTGACAACTTTGCTGATAAGGAAAAATTCCTCAAAAAACAAATAACCACAACTTACTATTATGAAATGGCTAATTTAAATAGTTCTGTAACTATTGAGGATATTGGATTCATAATTTAAAAATTCCTGAGAAAAAATCCCCAAGTCCAGATGGTTGCACTGGAGAATTACAATATTTTAAAAAGAATCAGCACCAATTCTATGCATTATCTTCAAGAAAAAGCAGGGAACAGGGAAATTCTTCAAATTCTTTTCTTTTAAGCTACCATTACTCTGATAACAAAACCAGATAAAAACAATACAAAACAAAAGAAGAAAGAAAAATACAAACCAATATAACTCATGAATATGGATGCACAAATTCTTAACAGAATATTAGCAAATTGAATTAAGCAATATATAAAATGAATTTATATATCATCAGCTACTGGAATTTATTTAAAAGATGGAAGATTTGTTCAATTTTTGAAAATCACACAATGTAATCAACTATATTAACAACCTAAAGAAGAAAAATCACATGATCTTATCAATTGATGCATATAAAACATTTAAGAAAATTCAACAACCATTCATGACTAAAGTCTTGGGTAAATAGGAATAGAAGGAGCATTCCTCAACTTAACAAAAATATCTACAAAAATAGATAACAAGCTTTATGCTTCATGATGAAAGACTGAATGCATTACCCTTAAGATCAAGAAAAAAAGCAAGGACATCTGCTCTCTCACCACCTTTATTCAACAGAGACCTGGAAGTTCTAGCCAGTGCAATAAGACAAGACAAGGAAATAAAAGTCATTCAGTTCAGAAAGGAAGAAGTTAAACTGTTCTTATTTGCAGACGACTTGATTTTTTGTGTAAAAAACACCAAGGAATCTATATAAAATTCTCCTAAAACTAATAAATGAGTTGCTCAAGGTCTCAGGATACCAGATTAGCATATAAAATTAATTCTTGTCTCTATATACTAGCTGTGAACACATGGACATGGAAATTAATAGTACAATCCCATTATGGTTGCTTAAAAATGAAATACTTGGATACAAATCTAACAAAACATGTACATGACTTATGTTGCAAACTATAAAATGCTGATGAAAGTAATGAAAATATAAATAAATGGACACACATGCTTTTTTCATGGAAAAGATGTCAATTCTCACCAAATTGGCATACAATTTTAATGCAATTCCCATCAAAACTCAAGTATGGTATTTTTCACATGAAGGCAAGATTATATAAAATTTATATGGAAAAGCAAAAGAACTAGAATCACTAAAACATACCTGAAAATGAATACAGTGGGAAGAAACAGTCTATCTGGTTTCAAGACTTGTTACATAGGTTCAGCAATCAAGATGGCATAGTAATGGTGGACAAATAGGCACATAGATTAACAGAACAGAATAGAAAATGCTGAAATAGCCCCACACAAAGCTAACTGGTTTTTTAAGAAGTTGGAAAGCAATTAAATGGAGAGATGGTAGCCTCTTCAACAAATGATGCTGATGAAATTGGATATCCATAGGCAAAATAAAAAAAGAACTAGAACTAAAACAAAAAAACCCTAACCAACAATAAAAACATCTAGACTTACACTTCACACTTCTCTAGAATATTTAATTCAAAGTGGATCACGATGTTAAGTGTAAAATATTTAAGCCATAATTTTTTTTGGAAGAAACATAAATGAAATTTGTAGACTTAACACTGAAACACCACTCATTATAGGAAAAATTGATAAGGAAAAAAATTGCTAAAGAGCTCATTAAGAAGACAAAAAGACAAGCTATTGATGGGGAGAAAATACTTTTAAAGGTCATATCTGAGCAAGGGCTAGCATCTAGAATACATAAAGAACCCACGAAAGTCAGCATCAAAAATATAAACAAATAAAAACAAACTAAAAAACAGTTCAACTAGAAAATTGGTAAAAATTATGAAAAGGTATTTCACTGAATAGAAAATACCAAAGCTATAGGCATTTTCAACATCACTAGCCATTAGGGAAATACCATTATGAGAGATCAGTACACATCTCTCCATGATGAGATATCACCTCACACCTATTAGAACTGTTAAAATAAAACATTTGCCAGCAGTAATGCTAGTGGGGATGCAGAAAAACTAGATCAATAGTACATTGCTAGTGGGAGTGCAAAATGGTACAGCCATTATGAAAACAGTTAGCAATTATGTAAAAAACTAAACTTTCACCTATTGCAGGTTCCAGCAATTATACTCCTTGATATTTACCTTAGAGATGTGAAAACTTATTTTCCACTGAAAAAACAATCTCTACATGAAGTTTTATTATATTAACTGGAAAAAAATTCAGAGGCCTTTCAATGAGTGAATAGTAAAACAAACAATGATGCATCCACACTTAAAGTACTACTTATTAATAAAAAAGGAACAAACTCTTTATACACACAAGATCCAGGGTATATCTCTATTGAATTAGCTGTCATAAAATCCTACAGGGGTGTCATTTGGAAGATAGATTAAAGTGGTTCTGTCTATCTCAATGGATTCATCAATAAAATAATAGGACTCAGTCAATGATTTTATGAAGAATAGTTGTGTTATTAATCCATCCATTAATTCAGACAAAAAGTACTTATTTTCATATCACTTGAAAGAGTCCAGTTATCTTGAGGTACTCCCATTTCTCAATATCTCAAGTAATACAAAATAATATAAATACTACAAAACAATACAAAACACTAACTAGGCAACATAGGTAAGATGCAGTTTAACAGAGCAGGATTAGACGGCACCTTTTTTTTATATTTAACATATATATGTTGTGACTTTTCTGCAATCCAAAACCTCCCCTAAAACAAAGCCAAAAGTAAATAAATGAAGTTAATAATAAAACTAAAAATAATGATAAAAAATAAATAAAATACAGAAATTAAAAGTTTTAAAAATTAAAAAATAAAATAATTTTTTATTCATGCTGTCTTTCTTCACTGTTATCTTTTACGTACAGTGACAATTTCTTCCATATGTTTCCACAGGGTCTTATTTTTTTCACTTTATCTTCAAAGAAGCTTTAGGTTGCAGAAAAGTCACATAGAAAATATAGGGGATTCCCATTTTTCAATGCCCTCCCTCTCTCCCCCTGTCTCCTATTAATAACATTTTACATGTGGATGGTATGTTTTTTACAATTGGCATACATATATTGAAGCATTGCTATTGACCATGGTCAATGGTTTACGTTAAGGTTTACATTTTGTACCTCACACTTTTATAGGATTTGATGAAAATTTAAAATGGCCTGTATCTGTTGTTGCAAGATCACACAGAACAAATGGAAGCCTAAAAATGCCCTATGTTCCATCTATTCTATGCTTCCCTCCCCCTCCCCTTGGAATCTATGGTAACCACTAAGTTACAATTTTTGAAGAATAAGGTTCACAGTTACATGCAATAATATTGAGGCCTTAACATATTGGTCTCTTTTTCTTTTATTAGGCACTGCGTTTGTTCTTGAGAGATTCTTGCCCATCTAATTGAAAACATAGCTGACTCCTCAGAATGGGAGTTTAATATTTTCTTGTTTATCGTGTGGGTCTCCACCAAGTGAGATAACACACTATGACAAGATGGACACTTTCATATTCCATACAGGCATTCCCCAGGTGCACTCTAAGGGTCACAACTGTGGCAAGGGAGGATCACTGGTGTGGGGTGTCAGTGATGGGGGTATGTGTGAGGAAGGGTGCACCTAGGCATGCCTCTAAGGCATATGACTATGTTCAAGTGTTCATGGGGAGTTGTCTCGGTGGGTGGAGAGCCACACAATAACTGAAAGAATGTTGAAGTCCCATCTTAGAGTGTCCTGCTACATTCTCTAATAGAGCAGCAAGAATCCCCCAAGTACAGGGCAGTTCCTAGCAAAGGAGGACAGACCATTACCCCAGGCCCTTGATATTGCTGATTGTACTCATGAACCTTTTCTTGTGAAATTGAAATGTAGCCTGATATTATATATTGCCTGAGTTATCTCCTGAAAGCCTTCTTGTTGCTCACATTTGGCCTCTCTCTAAGCCAAACACAGCCTATAAATGCACTACCTTCTCACAGGCATGGGACATAAATAACTGGGATAAGCCTCCCTGATACCCAAGGGTTATTATCAAGAGCAGACTAGCAATGCATCTGGAAAAAGACCTGGACCAAAAGGGGGAAATATTAAATGCAAATGAATTTTTATGGCTAAGAGATTTCAAAGTGAGTCAGAAGTTCATTCCAGATGTTATCCTTATGCATGTCTCAGCAGGATCTTATTGACTGCCACAGCAAACAGTGCCTCAAACAGTGCAGTTTCAGAGGGCTCTAGAGACATTTAGACACTATAAGCAGAGCAGAGAAGCTCAGGAATTTGGCACCCTGTCAGTGGGCCTTGCTTTGGAATATATGCTCCCCAATGTAATAGAGTTAGACTCATTCATAATTTCCCTACACATGGCTCTTCTGCCCCTTTTATTTAAATCTGTAATTAGCACTATTCTTGTTAATCATATGTCCCAGAGACTTAAATCTTTGGTTTGTTCATATGCTGGTTGAGCCCTGGATCTCAGCAGAATTGCAACACCTATTCTTCAGCTCATTGGACTTACCCAAGACAATTACAAAAGGAAGATGATGGACAATGCCCATCCCAAAAAACAGAGTGTCTGTAACTGCAAGCAAGACAGTTCCATCCATCTGCCCCATCGGATCTAAGCCCCATCTCAATCAGAAACAGAGTGGGCATCACCATCCCCAAATCCTCAAGATTGGGGGATGAACAATGGACTAAATTAGACTTATTATTATTCTGTTATTCTATTATAGACTCATTGTAGCAATGGAAGAATTTGTATCATTAATGTGAATACAGTGGCCGCCAGAGGTTCTGAGGGGAGAGAGAGGGAAGAATAGATGTGAAAAGGGGGCATTCTTGGGACACTGGAATTGTCCTGCATGAAATTGCAATGGTGGATATAGGCCATTATACATTTTGTCAAAACCTATAGAATTATATGGGGCAAAGTGTAAACTATAATGTAAACTACAGTCCATGATTAGTAGCAATGCTTCAATATGTGTTCATCAATTGTAACAAATGTACCACACTAATAAAAGATGCTGTTAATATGGGAAAATTTGAAGGGTGGGGTGGGGTATTTGGGAATCCGGTATATTTTTATGTGTCATTTATATAATCTAAAACTTCTTTAAAAAAATAAATAAATAAGTAAACAAATTTAAAAATATATATGTTAATATTTTAATTGTTAATAGCACAAAGAAACTCGTTTTTAAAAAAAGATTATACTGGACCGTAATCTAATAATTCAGAAACTATTTTTGATATAAAATTGAAAATAATAATCACATAATTATAAAACTTAAATAGTAAAATCTCTATCTTTAACTAAACATTCTTAATTTCTTATTCTCTTTTAATATGAGCATGTATATCTGATAATGTGCATATTCTGCACAAACCTTATATATATATCATTTAGTGTAATTTATATCATACACATATTTATATTATATTTTCACAATGTATCTGCACACAGCAAAACACTTTGCTGGGAAAACTAGTAGAGGTATATACCACCAACTGAAGTTGAAGTTACATATAATAATAATAGCTAACATTTATTGAGACCTTAAATGCTAAATGTTTTCATATATTTTTTAAATTTTTCTCTAGAACTTTGTAAGAATGGTTCAGTTGAGATCTACTATATTCAGATGAGTACATTGAAACTGAAAAAAACTAATTTGCTCATGTACTCATAATAAGAAATTAAATAATTTGCTTATGACTACACAGTACTTATGATGTTTGTCTTCCAAGTTGAGAGAATGTTATAGGAGATTAAATTAAATAATATAGGAACATGTTCCAAATGAAAAAACAAGATTGTTAATAAGCAGTTCTCATTTCTTTAATATGTAAAAGTTCTGAAGGAATTTCACAAAAATTTATTGTCTAACTCAGATTGAGGGATTATAAATACTTATTTTCTTCTTCATATTTATCCATAATTTATGTGTATAAACATTTTTACTACATATATACATACTATTTTTATAAGACAAAATGAGTTATTTCAAAAGTTAAAAAATATCATTGATTTACACAAAATTTTATATATGAGATTTAAAAATTCACCATCATATATAATGATGTAGCACAAAAACATTTCAATTGCATAACAAAATTGGAATTTCAGGTGCATTTTGCATATTTCATATGAAGGACTATTAAGTAGATATTCAGAGAGGATTTAAAGGAGATATTATAGATTAAAAATCTTTAAAAATAAAATAAATTTTTAAAAAGTCAAATTATTTCTACTAGTTTTCTTGACATGTTTTAGTTGGGTAAATCTAATATAAATATGTAACAGAATACAAATATATAATATAGGTATATGTATCTTAATATATGTTATATATATATATATATATATATATCTGTTAAGAATGGATTCATGTCTTTGGGTAAAGATAGTATAGATTATTTTGTTTTCTCCTATACAATTTTCTATTTTTTTTTCTTTTCTTTTTGTATTTGTGTTTCATGCATTCATATTATTTTCCTAATCAGAAAAACAATCATAACTATAAACTAATTTCTCTGGTCATAAAATATATTAATGCAAAATATTTTAATAGAAACAAAATAATATATCTATGGTCTAATGCTTTTCTTTTAACATTGTTTTTGTTGTTTAACTTTTATGTGCAATATATCTGAGTCCTACAAAATGGCACTGATCACAACACTTTTTAAGCACTTCACCTATATGCTTTTTCCATAAAACATTTCAGAATTTTAGAAGCAATATCCTTCTTTGACTTAAGAAGAAAATAAACTTCAATGTTTAATCATCTGCTATCTCATAGGTAGTAAATAATTTAACTCTCTAAATTTTTTATTTTGGACATTCTATCATTTGCCTTCTCTTAACGTTTCTAACCACAGACATAAAATATAACCTATCCAGCTAAGAGAAGGCTTTGCTATGAACCCTCCCTCCCTTCCTCCCTCCCTTTCTCCCCCCCTTCCTTCCTCTATTCCTTCCTCTCTCTCTCTCCTTCTCTCCTTCTCTCTCTCCTTCTCTCTCTTTCTCTTTCTCTCTCTTTCTCTTTCTTTCTTTCTTTCTTTCTTTCTTTCTTTCTTTCTTTCTTTCTTTCTTTCTTTCTTTCTTTCATAAAATGAAACATGAAGCAGAAAAAATGGAAGAGATGAAAGAAAATATAATAGATAAGACTATCTTGCTGCTGAGGAAAAATATATCTTTCTACACGAAAAAAATTTATGCATGTTAAATTACAAGAGAAAAGAATCTACATATCCCACCACACATTTTTATGAAATTTCAGAATCCCATTTTAAAGAAAGGAATAGTTATAATATTTAAGGTGGAACACAAAGGGAAACAAATGACAGATTACCTATGAAGGCAATAAAATACAATAGCATAAGATATTTCATCAGTAATGCTAAATGTTAGTGAACAATGTAGAATTCCCTCAAAATTCCAAACAAGAATGACTTACCCAGAATTCCATACTCAGCTAAGCCAAACTATTAAATAAGAATGAAGGAAGAATAATATTTGCAAGCTTAGGATGCACCCTATCCTGCGGAGAATAATATCTAATTGGCTTTGTACAGGGAAAAAATAATGTGGAAAATTAGGAAGATATTGGATTCAAGAAACAGTGGACATTAGATGATGAGAAAGATGACTATAAAGTCCCAAGGTCTGTGCTAACAGTCCTTCAGCAAATAACATGATTAGAGAGTGTGATGATCTTAGTGAAATGGTGGAGAATTCATGATTCCTCTGTCAGAAAGAACAAATGCACTTAGAATATCCATTAAAAATGCTCTATCAGGAGCTAGTGTAGCTGAGTGGCTGAGCATGTACTTCACATGTACGAGGTCCTGGGTTCAATCCCCGGTACCTCCTAAAAAAAATGCTATACCAGAGAATAATGACCCAACTATGATGAAAACCAAAAAGTGGCATGATTTTGAACAAAAGTTAGGAGAAGGAATATACTAGACTTTAATATTTTGATATATGTTCCTATAGGACACTGTTCCTGTGAAAGTATTACTTCCCTTTTCCTACAAACCTAGAAGATTACTTAAACGGTATAAACATAAACACCATTTATTGATTTTCAGTTTTTAAAATCAAATTTGAGACAATGAAGCTTAAATCTGAATTATAGGACAGACAAAAAGTGCTGTAAGCTTTGACATTGTGGAAGTAATGTTGTAACGGAAAGAATCTAGGCATTAGAAGGAAGAAAAGAAATGAAACAGTGTAGGGATGCTAAATTGCGTATCTTTTGTAGTGGAGGGGAATCAATTACACTGTTCAAAGGTTAATGGATTAAAAGTAAATGTGACCAAGAGACGTGTAATAATAAAAATACAATGAAACATAAGGAGTAGTTGGAGGGGGCAAAACAGCCCCAAGGATGTGAGAAAAATCCTCCTCTTAGAACAGGGATGGATTAAGTAGATCTTCAATTTGGTACATCAAGAAATGGAATGATAAAGATATGTAGAAAATCACCAGAAGAATGAAAGAAGAAATGCCACAAATTACTTCCAAGGGTGGCTAAGCATAGAGAACTTTTTCTTTCATTCTCATTTGTACTTATTGAACAGTTTATTTTCAAATACAGGCTTAACTTTACTAAAAAGATTGTTTATCCACATGCAAATTTGGATCATCCGAGGCAAACTTCTTTTTATATCCTCTTTCTCTTCCTTTAGTGAGATATTTTCCTAATTATCCAGCAGATTCAACAGACGGCTTTTGTTCTGCTGTTTTGTTTTGTTTCAGTTTAACCATCCTGATTGGTTTGTTGACCTTTACTTGGATCTGAACCATATCAGCTGAAGCTTCTTGCCCCTGCTGAGTGAGCTGCTGTTTTCCAATTTTGCACAGAAATGCTAGGGCGTGTGGCATTGCAAGGTATCAGCAAACCTAGCAGAATCACTCTTAGTTTTTCTGGGATTCAGGAAGACACTCTAGGGCAAATGGAAATTTTTGTGTACTTTATCAGAAATAGAAGGTCAAAATTTAACCATCCCTGAACAACAGAAAACATAAATTACCAGAAGACAAATGAGAATGTAACAGAAACAATTTTCAAAACAACAATGGCAACAATTACAATTAAAGCTATCATTTACTGAGCCCCTGTACTGTGTCAGGTAAATAATACATGCTTTATCTACATAACCTACATAACATACCCACACACACACTTTGCCACCATTACGACCACCACCACCACCACCACCACCACCACCACCACCACCACATTTAAGCTTTACAAACACTCTAAATATTTTGACTTTTGCATTATACAGATATATATATGAAACTGAAAGAGAACAGAACAGGTAATTTCCTCAAAGGCACGCGACTAGTAAATTCCAGGTCTGCCTGTCTCCATTAGGAGCATTTGAAGGAAAAGAGTGAAAAAAAAACAGAGCATCTGGGCCATGATAAGGAGAAATGAGAGCATTGCCCATTCAAAAACTTCACAGGAACCTGGGAGCCTCATTGGAATAGCTCTCTTCATCCCCTATGTTCAATCAGCAAGTCGTGTCAGTTCTACCTCCAAAGTGCGGCGAGGAGCCAGCCAGTTCTCGCAGCTCCACTGTCAGTGCTACCCTTGCTTCCCTCCCTGGCTATAGCAACCACCACCTCCCAGTTTGCCTGCTTCCACTCTCGCCTCCACTCACACCCATTCTACAAAGAGCAGCTGGAATAAACTTTTCACTGTGAAAATCAGATCAAATCACTCCTCTGCTTAAAAGAGTTCCAGGCTTTCTTTCTACGCTTAAAATAAACGTTTACACTTTAGCATGATTTACAAAGCTCCATGTGATTAGACACATATGTGCCAGCATCTCCCTTGCTCTCTATGGTCCATCCACACCAGCCTTTGAGTATTATCTCAGAAGGGTCTCCCTATCCTGTGAGGCTGTGAACTTCAACATGGAAGAGGAAGCAACAGAAAAAGGTATAATGGAGATCACAGGGCACAAAGGAAGCTGGCTGATCTTTTCTTAATTCCAGAGAGCTCATTTTAACACCTGAAATAGTGCATTCTTACCCTAGTCTGCTTTCCATAAATTACTGTTCAGTGGAGGGTATAGAATCCTCCATGGTTAAAATGAGTTCTTCTGGCAATTCATTGAAATTGCAGCTTTAAATCCTTCCCTAGCCCCACATTTTACATCCCTGCCTTGGCCAATCTAGCCGTCACAGAGGTATCTCCAGGAAATTCCTAGAAGTTTGTTGTTTTCTTATTTCTGGATATTTTCAGATTGAAATCGTGGTACCTGTAAACTAAAAATAGGCATATCCAACTGACATTTTGATATCAGACAAATCCTCCAATAATCTGGGTTATGACCTACAAAGGAAATGGAAGTTTGTTTTCCAAATATATCCTTCCAAAAGATGAATTATAAGCAAAACTCATGTGCTTCTTATTTCCTTTATGATAATAAGTAAAGGCAGCAAATTGTCCTTAATTAAACTTTGGGGAGCCTTTTGAGTTTGCTTACTCCTCTAGTATATCTGAATATGCCTTTTACCAAAGGAGGATTTAAAAAGTATTCTCCCGGGGGTGGATGTGGCACAAATGGTTGGGCGTCCATCTCCCATATGGAGGGACCTGAGTTCGATTCCTGGGAACTCCCGGTTTAAAAAAAAAAAAAAAGTATTCTCCTGCTATTGTTTCTCTCACCTCCCATCTCTAATCATGAATATTAAGATGAGGTTAACAAGAGCAATTCGTTTAGTGGCTTCAATGCTGAAAGTTATCTAGATTTCCAAAAACAAAGTTAACAATCTGCATATTGCAACCATTTGAGGGAGATATATTGACCTGTGCCTCACATCTAAGCTTCTTCAAATTCTTTCTCAAATTCACTTATTTAAATTGCAATCACAAAATATGCTCCCCAGAGGATGCTTAAATACACTTATCTTTGAGAACCACTTCACTCCCATAAATGGATGTGAATTCTCATCTCCAAATGAGTCCGGATCTCCATATACTGAATCAAGAGACCCCTTAATTGCAAATCAGTGGATAGAATTTTTTCCCAGACCATTCTGGTTTTAAAGCATATCTGTCACAAAGTAATTTGATTACTCTAATTTCTATGTAAGAAAAAATTGCCTGCATTGAAGAAAAGAAATCAGAGGTAGTAAAAATCAGATTGCCAATTTCTCCAAGCCCTGACAATGAAAAAAAAATTAAATATGAATGGCAAAAGTCGATGTTTTATTGTTTTAATTTGAAATTTTTACTAGTGATTTTGAACCTCTTAATCTTTATTGGCCATGTGTATCTTTTTTAAAATAAAATTGTAAGATTTGCTCTTTATCCTTTTTAGTTTTCTTTATTTTATACTTTTAAAATTACATTTTAAGAACTTTTTGCATGTTTAGAATACTACCTGCTTACCTTCCACTGTCTTCATAATTTTCCCAGGTTTTGTCACTTAGATTTATGTTGTTATGAATATGAAATACCTTTAAACATTACAGAGTCATGTCTACTTACATGTTGTTTAATGTTTTCAGCTTGAATCATGTGCTTAGCAAATCCTTAGTGAAGAATTTGTCAGCTTGCTCTCAGTCTCTCTCTCCTGATTCCCATCACCATGCTTGGTGCCATCAATGTCTAGATGGAAAATTCCTCATATTTTTATCTTTATCCACCCACCCCAATAACCATACCTCTGTCCTTTTACTCACTTACAAGGGGAACCTCCTCTGCTATCATTTTCTCATTCACTCCCAATACCTTGCATCTCCAGGACACCCATGGCCACAGGTCCTTGGGCACGTGTTTCTTCTGATGTACTACACCTTTTGCTAATAAACTTACAGTAAATGGTCTGTCACGTCTCTATTTTGTCCCAAAGTCCTCACATCGTCCGTACAGTTACTTTGGAAGAGTTACTTCATTACGTCTAAAGCTGATTGCTTTGTCTTTGACACCCATCCTCAGGTGTCCCCCAAGAATCTCACTCTTCTTTTTATTTTTACTTCAACTTTCCTCTATTTGGCATCCCCTTTTCATCAGGTATTTCACATGTACAAATGCTTATGTCCCTTTTATGTGAAAACTACATATTTAGTAAATAATTATTAAAGATTATGAGCCATGAACTTTTCCAGGAATAGTGATCACTAGCGTGCAAGACATAGATCCACTCTCAATTGGTATTCCAATGTGAAGAAACAGTTAATAAGCAAACTCATGTATACCAAAATGTATTACAAAGAATTGATTAGTGCTATGAGAGAAAATAAAGGTCAGTAAGGGAAAGAGAAGGAGAGAGGTCATGACCAACCATGTCAAATATAGTTGAGAGACTATGATGAAGACTAGAATAGAGCTTCCTTAATTTCAAATGTCTATATATCTATACCTATAGCTGAAACAGATTAACATGTCCTTAATCTTAACCCAAATCCTATGAGTGTAAGCCTATTAAAAACAGGACCTTTGGAAGACGTTATTTTTAGTTAACATATGGACCAATGGAATCAGATGGGTCTAATCCTACTACTGGATGCCTTATAGAGAAAAGGCCACTGGGAGGAGCTGGAAAGAGGAAGTGGGAACTCGGAAGAGAAAGGAGAGGACGTCATCATGTGACTGGAAAGCCAGGAACCAAAGGATTGCCTTCAACCAGAATGCTACCAACCCAGGGAGGAAACACGTCTTTTAGCCTCTGAAACCATGAGCCAGTAAATTCCTACTATTAAGCCAGTCCATTGTGCGGTATATATCATAGCAGCCTGGAAACTAAGACAATAGCTGTGTCAATATCTACATTTATATTGACAAAAGACCATTTTTATTTCTCTTGTATAAGCTGCCAGCCTTACTCATCTGTATCCCCTACCAGCTCCTTCCCCAATCCTGACTAACTTGAAACCAATTTTGCAGCTATGGGATTGCAGATATGAACAACTGGGACTTCAGGGAAAAAAATCCAAAAAAATCAGAAACAAAAAAGGAAAAAGACAACTTCAGACCCTGACTATTCTATATATCAAACTCGACCCTGGCCTTCCTCTCCCCTCTCCCTCTCATCCCTGCTACCCAGGCACCTGAGAGGCCTTAAATAGTAGGCAGTTCCTTATCTCCCTCCTCCTCTCTCCAAAACCTTTCAGACTCCAAGTGGCCTAATTACCACAAAGGAAAACATTCAGAAATCAAATGGTCAGCCACCCCAGTGATGAACTTCCTTACTACCTTCCAGGTCTTTTCTTCCAACTCACTCCCAGTCCTTAAAAAGCTGCTGTACTTTGTTTCAAGAGTTGAATTCTACTCTCTACCTTGCTAAAGCAGTCCCATGAATAGAGCCACGCTTGACTGTTTAATATTTGTGTAGTGTTTTTCTTTGACAATATCTGTATCTATATCTGTATCTATATCTATATCTATATCTATATCTATATCTGTCTCTGTCTCTGTCTCTGTCTCTATCATCTATCTCTATCTCTATCTCTGTATTAGTCAGGGTTCTCTCGGGAAACAGAATCAACAGGAGATATCTGTCAATGATATGAGATCTTTTTTTAAATTTTTTTTTATTGTGGATAAAAATCAAATTTTTCATAATACATACCAATATTTGTAAAATGATATATAAATACATATGCATATATGTGCATTTGTTTACATAAATGTTATTTGTTATATATATATATATATATAT
>JAQZBX010023830.1:0-18021 GCA_029593785.1 Cabassous unicinctus
CCCCCCCTTGCTGCTTGTGTTTTACTGTGTCCATTCGTTGTGTGTTTCTTCCGTGTCTGCTTATCTCTCCCTTGCTGTGAGGTCCTGCTGCATCAGCCCACTGCGCCGCGCAGGCTGGCCTGCTCTCACAAGGAGACCCCAGGAAGCGAACCCGGGGCCTCCCTCATGGTAAACGGGGGCTCTATCAATTGAGCCACACCTGCTTCCTGCTGTGAGGTCTTGCTGCATCAGCCTTCCGCGCCGCGTGGGCCGGCCGGCCTGCCCTCACAAGGAGGCCCCGGGAAGCGAACCCAGGGCCTCCCATATGGTAAACGGGAGCTCTATCCATTGAGCCACAC
The DNA here is from genome assembly GCA_029593785.1 of Cabassous unicinctus. Classification (NCBI taxonomy): domain Eukaryota; kingdom Metazoa; phylum Chordata; class Mammalia; order Cingulata; family Chlamyphoridae; genus Cabassous; species Cabassous unicinctus. The sequence continues at coordinate 339 of JAQZBX010023830.1, forward strand.
CCGCTTCCCAAATTTCCACTCCTTTACATGATACTATGGTTGTTTATACCATGTTATTGGATTGGTTACTTTAGCCTAGCTCCATTCCTTTACATTTTGTAAATTGTAATTATTTATACTTGTTATTGTAATGCTAACAACTCCACCTTCCCTTGTTTGAATCCATAAAAACCCTAAACTCCTTAGACTCAGTGTATTAGTCAGCCAAAGGGGTGCTGATGCAAAGTACCAGAAATCTGTTGGCTTTTATAAAGGGTATTTAACTGGGGTAAAAACTTACAGTTACGAGGCCCTAAAGAGTCCAATTGAAGGCTCCTTTCTCACCAAAGTCTGTTGCCAGATATTGAAGCAAGATGGAGGGCGATCTCTGTCCAGTCTCTCGGGCCCTCTCAGCTACTCAGCTGCTCTGTTCTTTTTGGTTGCAAACTATTAGGCAAATGACTCATCTCTCTTCCCAGAGCTTTAGCTGTTTGAGCCTTCTCTTTTCTGTCACATGGCAATACCGAAATGATCAAGTTCTCTCCTCTTCCGTATGTCTTCTTGAGTGAGTGTTCATTTATATCTGCCCACCAAGGGGGTGGGAATTTAACCTAAGTCATGCCTTACTGATGTTGCCAAATTAAAAGCCCTAAATTGATTTTATCAAGCAAACTTAAAACCTTTGGATTTAATACTATCAAAGGGTATCATACCCAGGGGAACAGACCAGTTTATAAACATAATCTTTCTCTTTTGGGGGGATTCATAACCTCAAACTACCACACTTGGGGACACAAATTTTAGGCCCTCAGGCTTTGATTAGTAACAGTAGCACAGGAGCAGAAACAAGTGGGCATCTTGAGCTTCATTTCACAGATGGGGAGGAAGCCAGTCACCCCACAGTGACCCAGCCAAGTTCACAAACCCTGGAAAACGATCAAAGGCGACAGAAACAACAAAGAAGCCTGGCCCGGCTCTTGGCCCTGTGTGCTTGCCACAACACGACTCAGCCTGCTGGTGGCAGGTGGTTTCATAGGGAGGTGACCGGTGTTGACTTTGCGTGGGGCTCAGCCTAGACCAGCAGGCGGCCTCTAGTGCTGTGCTGAAAAGGCCTTCCACTCTGTCCCACTTCCTCGGACGGATACATTAAAAGAAAGCATCTCAAATTTGTCAGGCACCTCAAGCTAGGAGAGCGCGTTGGGTACCAAAATCAATAATGACAGAAATAGCATTGATGCCCTCTAGTAAATGGCTACCAGGAACACACCTGTGGTGTCATCTAGAGTCATCGCAAGGAGGGCAGTGCAGGGCCTTTCAGCAAGATGGCGTCAGAAAGCACTTGTTCTCAGGTTTGGGCTTGTGTTGGGTGACTGTTCGACCTTGGATGTTGTCAGGAAGCGGGAGCAAGCCTGTGACTGGGTGTTCTTCTCTAGAGGCAGGAAGAACAGGGTGAGGTAGAGCCACAGCATTCACCCACATCCACCAGGATAGACACGGTGGGTCATTTCTGTGGTGTGGGATGTGTCCTCGTTTTTGTCTGCTTTCGGTCTTGCCTTGGTCTTAATCCCCCATGACCACAGAGTGGCCTTGTCTGATGCTGATGGTCTGGGCGGTTGTTTGTGTTTAACAGGAGGGCACCAAGGCCCTGTCAAGCCAGTCTCAGCACCGCGAAAGCCAGCTGTTAAGGCCAGGCCAGCTGTCAGGGGCTGCTTTTCTCCTTCTCAATATGATTAATTGCTAGCATGTATTTCTTCATTCCACAAATATATTGAGGGCCCACTATGTGGCAGGCACAGTTGTAGGCCCTAGAAATACATGACAAACAGCTCTAACAATGTTCCCGCCAGGTGGCACGTGCTCTAGGAAGGAAGACAGACACTTAATACGCAAGCAAATAAATACAAAGTGGACGTTCATATAAAACCAAGTGCAGTGCAGAAAAACAAAGCAGGGTAAGGGGTTAGGGAGTGACAGAGAATATTTTCAGTTCGGTGATCAGAGTAGGCACCTCTAAGAGGCTGAATTTAAGCAGAGACCTGAATAAGTAAAGGAGTCAACCACGAGAATATTGGAGGAAAGCATTCCCAATAGTGGATCAGACAAATGCAGAAGTCCTGAGCACGGAGCAAGCTTAGCATGTCTGGAGAAAAGCAAAGTAACCAGTGCAGATGGAAGACAACAGAAGAGGAGAGAGTGGTAAGAGGACAGAAAGCGAGGACTGAGGACAAACGGGTAGAATATCGATGCTGGCGTGCATTCCAGCACAGGGCGAGCCCTCGGTGAATTGCATCTCATTGCTCCCTGTTGTCAAACCTCTAAAGGCTTCCATCACAAGGCTTGAATGGGGTGGGAAGGGGGAAAGCCCGGATTACCCAAATTCAAATTAGGAAGTAGGAATGGAAGCAGGTAGAGATGGAAACGTGGGGCTCAGCTCTGAATCCCAAACCAGAACACAAATAAGGAAGATTACTGGGGCCGCACTAAGGGGCCGAGAAACCGGGTCATGTGAGAAATGGTCCAAGCACCTGGGGCTGCTGAGTCCGAGAAACAAAATGGCCCAGATAGGACAAATAGAAATACCCATGGGACCCTCTGTAGGGCCACAAGGGTAATGAGCAGGAGACCCCCTTCCCTTGGCTCGGCCCTTAAGTCTCACTGAAAACTCTAAACCTGTTGTGTGTCAACAGTACAACCAGTTTACAATTTTCTCTCATTCAGTCTGCCGATCAGGTAGTAATGATCTCATTTTCCAGAGACCTGATGTCAAGGAAACTAACACCTGTCCCAAGTCTGTTCTCAGCACTGAGCATAAATCACCTAATTCTCCCAACTTTATGATGTGGGTGTTTTTGCTCTCCCTATCTGATAGCTGAGAAGCCTGAAGTGTACAGGAGTGGTAACTTAACAAGTAAGTGATCGTTTCAGGGTTCAAACGAACACAGTTGGATTCCAGGGTCCTGGTCCACAGCCACCCATAAGGAGGCCGGGGGAGTGAGGTAAAATTGCCTGAGAATGGCTGGCGAGGGTTGCACCCTGCCTTCCCACTACCTTTGTGCCAGGCATTCTGCCAGGTGAGCTCTCTCCTCCCACCACAGAGTCAAAGAATTCTAGCAAGGTTAATAGTTGGGGGAAGTGAGGATCGGGGAGAGGTGGTAGAGGAGAGGAAGGAGAAGAAATAGAAAAGTACGAAAAGCTTGACTGGTGGTTGCCAGGGGCTGGGGGAAGAGGAATGGAAAAGGGGGGGTGACTTCTTAATGGATACGGGGTTTCCTTTTGGGGTGATAAATATGTTCTTGAAGTGGAGAATGGTGTTGGTTGTACAACATGGTGAATGTTCTCAATTCCACTGAATCGTACACTTTAAAATGCCTAAAAGGGTAAATTTTAGGCATATTTTACCACATTTAAATTTTTTTAAAAAGCATGGCAGGCATTAACTTCTCACAGAGCTTTATGCTTTTCAAGTCCCTCTTGTCCTACAATTACTCCCCAGCCCTCTCCATCTCTCCTTAACCTGAGAGGAAAGAGGCGTTTCTGAAACAGGCCCAGTAACCCTTCCAGGCTGGCTCCATACTGTTCAAAGAAGTCACCAAGTCTTTGGAGGAGTGCATAGAAGTGGGCTGGGCAGATGGGCTTCTTTAGAATACGTTTGTTGGGAAGCGGATGCGGCTCAAGCAATTGAGCTCCCCCTACCACTTGAGAGGCCACAGGTTCAGTTCCCAGTGCCTCCTGGAGAAGACAAGTAAGACAGCAAGACAGCGAGCTGGCATGATGGGCTGGCACAGTGAGCTGAGGCAACAAGATGACGCAACAGAGGAGGCATAAAGAGGAAACACAATGAGAGAGACAACAAAGCAGGGAGCGGAGGTGGCCCAAGTGACTGAGCACCTCTCTCCCACATGGGAGGTCCCAGGTTCAGTTCCCGGTACCTCCCAAAGACAATAGGAGCAGATACAGAGAGCACACAGCAAACAGACACAGAGAGCAGACAGCGAGCACAAGAATGGGGGGAGAGGGGTGGTAATAAATAAATAAAATAAATCTTTAAAAAAAAATGTTTGTTACCTGCTTCTTCACTTAATATACCGCAAACACTTTCTCATATCACCTCAATTTGATCTTTCATAGCTGCTTAATATTCCATTTGGGGATGTATCCTAACATGCCTTAATAATGTTCAAGTTTACCTAACACTGTGTGCCTAGAAAACAGCATAGGTCAAGAAATCCCTAACCCGTTGTGTTCCTGACCAAGACCACCTTAACTTCTTCACTTAACTAAGCCTTTTCTCTAGGTCCCTGAACTCCCTCTCCTTGCCCCTTCAGAATCCAGATGGAACACATTCCACCCAGCCTCAGCAGTAAACTCAAGAGATAACATCATGTGATGGACACATGCCATTAGTTAACTTCCGCCTCCAGCCCTCTTCCATCGGCTTACCCCAGCGCTTGATAACGATTCTGCCCTCAGCTTCAGCAGAGCTGAGCCCTCTCTCTCTCCCCTATTATGATACCCTCCGGTCTCTCTCTATCCAACAGGTTTCCAGTCTCTCTGTGTGTGTTCTATATTGCATATAACTTTGAATAAAGTCATCTTTGCCTGTTTATCATTGTCAAGTGCAGATTTTAATCTGACAGCCTTAATGGTCTGGTTGGTTCGCATTTATAAATGCACTGCCGGGTGAACCCCGATGTATATACATCTCTGTGCCCTCCTCCCGACATTTTCAATGCTTTTTTAGCCTCCACAAAGAGAGCCACCCCCTTTGCCTCACCACCTGTCTTTGCCAATCCCAAGCCCAACAAGGACTGCAGGAGCTCCACTTTCACTCACTTTACCCAGCAGTAAGTCCTGATAGATTTCCATGGAATTCCACCTCCAACCTGCATCTTCATTTGTAAATTTATTCAATTTATTAGAAGGTATTTATGTTAGATTTTTAATCACCTAAATTTTTGTAATTTTAATCTGTCATTTACAAAGCATTGGCACACCCCGTTCTAGGACTTGGACATTAAAGCAGGGCATGGGCAAGAGAGAAAAACTCAATATTGCATCAAAGAGAAAGAAGGAGAAAAAACACCTTAGTGCAGGGGTTCTTAAATTTTTGTTCCATGGACCCGTTTACCAGTCAGGTGAAATGAATCCTACTGTAATCTATTTATTGCACACATTCATAAGTGAAGGAAATGCTAGGTTTCAGTTAGAGATCAGAAAAAGTAAAATAATAATTTGATTTTTTTTTTTCAATTCAAGCTCAGGAAACCCCTGAAATCTTTCTGCAGACCCCTTGGGGGTCCATGGACCCCTGGTTAAGAACCCCTGCCTTAGTGGGAGCTCTCTCAGCACACTGGACAATTGTTTTCTAAAATCATCTGAGAATGGCATGTCACAAGACTCGTTTTTTAAGCTTTCTCTGTGAAAAAGAATAAGGTAGGCGGACGTATATTTTAAGCAATGATATAGCTAGAAAAGGGTTATGTTTCCTTTTACTCAGTATTAATCTCACATTCAACTCAGTGCTGCTTTCCCTGAGTCAGCGCCATTCCATTAAGTGACCTGATTCTGTAATTCCATTATTAATATTATGAAAATGGTTTTCCTCTACACTATTTTGTGCTATCAATGGAAAACCACAGTTCCAAAATGCATTAGCTGTTGCAAGCTCGGGAGGATTATTTGCATCAATATAAACCCAGTTAATCATGGCTCCATTGGAACAATCAGTCACGTGGCGGCAGCCTCACCCCGCCGGTGGCTCTGCCGCCCCCGCCCGGCGCGGGGATCCGCGCAATTTCATTTGGGTCCTGCGTTCGCCTAAGCACTGCACATTTCCCTGCTCGCTATCGCCGCAGCATCTTGCCATTTACTTTGCAATTTTTCCTCTCCTTCCCTGACAGTGATGTAAGCCCATTCCCGGCCCCCTAATCAGCAGGTCGGAGGTGGGAAATGGCATGTGTTAAAACCGATAAGTAGGAGGAAAAAATGTTCATCAGGAAAAATAACGAGCCCGGGAATCACAAATGTCAGAACAGCAAAGACTCCTCTTAATTTTCACAATAGTAAATTGCCTTTGGTATCTTAGGGCTTGAGGTGCTATTTTACTGATTTACAATTCGCAGAACCCAAGAAAGGCAGGTGGAGAACAGGGGCGGGGAAGGTACAGATTAGATGCTAATAAGGCGGCTTTGGGTGCCTTCCACCCTATGCACCTTACCTCACCCGAGCCCCCCTGTAGTCGCCGGATTTCCCTTTAACAATATTGTAGGCAATAAATAGGGACTTGGTACTGGAGAGAAAAAGGTGTATTGGACGCAATATTTTTTAAAACGCAAATCAGGTCACATTACTTCACGTAAAATCGGCCAATAGTACCCCATCGCTTCCAGTATCAAGTCAAAAGTCTTCCGCAGGCTGCCATCCAGGGCTCTAGGGGAACCGACCGGCCTCGCCAGTTTTTTAATTATTATTATTATTATTATTAAGATTACTGGGGATTGAACCGGGCACTTCATGCATAGGAAGCAGGTGCTCAACCACTGAGCTAGTCCATCCCCTTTTACCTGCTTTAATGTGGACTTCAGCACGTGACATAGTGACCCTTACAAATAGCCATAAAATTCCTGAATTTCTCCAAGAGTCTCCCTTTAAAATGCCTGCACTCTTGCAGCATTGGCATTAAGCAACAGAGAAACTGAATCTTAAGAAACTATTCTACCAAAATAACTAAAGAAATTTCCACAGGCACAGGGATTGTTGCAATTTCCAAAGACCCACCAGCCTATTCCCACACACTCTCTGTTCCAGCCACACTTGCCTTCCTTCCGTCCCTTGGAAGGGCCCTTGTTCTCCCCTAGTGCTCCTCTGTCTGTGTGTTCTTTTTGACCTGCTCTGAACCCAGCTAGCACCTGCTTAGCCTTGGGTTTCAGGTGATGTCACTTCCTCTGACAAGCATTCCCTGACCACAAAGAAGATACTGTACCAATTTGCAGAGCACCCCTTTGTTATACCCTCTGCATTCCTAAAGAATGTTCACCATCTCTCTTCTTCAAATGGTAAGCTCCATAGTGTCAGGCACTGCATCTGTCTGGCTCACCACTCTCTCCAAAGAGCAAACCACAGAGCCAAGCACATGATTTTTTTTTTTAACTCTTTATTTTGAAATAATTTCAAGCTTAACAATGACATTGCAAAAATAATACAAAAATAGTGCAGAAAACTCCAATATACCTCCTACCCAGATAACCAGATTTTCAAACTTTAAACATTTTGTCATACTTGTATCATTCAATCTAGGTAGCTAGCTAGCTATCATTTTTCTAAACATTTGAGTGTAGGTTGCATATACCAGTACGTGTTATTGAATGAATGAATGAATGAATGAACAGACAAGAGGTAAAGTAGTATAGGAAGAAATGTTTGTCTTTCAATATGTGCCTCCAGCTTAAACCTATCTTAGTAGATTAATAGAGTACCCCATTGGAAAAGGCTCTTTGTTTGCAAGTGACAGAAACTAACCCAAACTATGTGACAGAATCTTGAGCACAGTCACGAGGCCAGGCCACAGGAAGCAAGAACGGGAAGTCATCAGCACATGGCTCTTTCATCTCAGCCCAATCAACACAGCTGTTTCATCCTTCTCTCTTGCAGTACAGTTTCCTCTGTTTCTGCCTAGTGGAATCCACCCAGCCCACATCTCCTCTGGAGTAGTTCAGCTGCCCAAAAAGAAAGACTCTCTTTCTCCACCCCAATTGCAAATTCTCAGAGAAGAATCTCTGATTGGCCAAACTTGGGTCCATCAGGGGCAGGGAAGCAAACATGGCTGTAAGGGTGCTCCACCTTTGCAACTCCTAAAGAAGAGGGACTAAGCAGATAACCCTGTTGGTATCCTCTACAGCTACCCTGAACTTGTCATATATCTAAAGCATCTGAGTGGCCCCATTATCTCCGGAGCTACATCCCTCATGGGCCACCAGCCTCATGAATGGACAGCCAGTCAGTGCATGAGAGTAGGCTTTGATACTATGGTAGTCTCAGCCCTAATACACCCAGACATGTGATCCCTTTGATTAATTGCAAACCCCAGCTGCATATGTAGTGTAGGCATGTTTACTTGGAAATCTCAAGGAAGCTACACTGGTGCCGCACCAGCCTGAGCAGGACCTGGAAGTCAGCCCCTGAGCTGGAAGGTGACTTCCTCACACACAGTACATCCACTGCAATGGGCCAGCACACAATACAAGAACCATTCACAAGCACATTGGAAATGACACCTCCCTGATGAAAGCCCCAGCAGCCTTTGCAAAGCAGTAATGGTGAAGTCAGTCTCTATCAGCACAGGCCAAAGACACTTACCATTAAATTACAACTAATAAATGTCCTCTCGAAAGAACATCCGCAGATAAAAAAGCTTCAACTTGTTGATGAGGACCAGGCGTGTCAGCACTGGAAGAGAATATAACAATTTAATTCAACAGCCTTGACTTGTCCCAGTCTCACTATTAGCTGGTGAGAAAGCCCTGGTTAGAGTTTAGCCGTCCCAACACCCTGCTTGGTGCTTACCCGTCCTTTCGCCTATCGCCCTCTCGCTCCTCGAGAAACATAAGTTAAATCAAGAGAGGGGATAATTAAATAGGGTCATGGAAAAGGCAGGACAAAAAACAAGGGAATTCCAAACTCACCCAAACAAATCAGAATGCAAATGTAAAAAATGATAGCCGTTCCTTCTAAAACTTGCCGGGGATATGTTAAATGCTCAATAAATGTAATTTAATGAATTAATCATTGCTAGTACAGGGTAAGGCTTATCACTTACAAACAACAAAGTTTTTCTTACAAGGACAACAGTTTATAAGAAGATTCCATAAAGTTATTTTCTCATTGCTGCTTTTACAAAACAATTATATTCTTTCATACATGAAGACAAAGATTTACAAACTCTTGGTTGGGGAGAGAGAAAGATTTTTCATCCTAATCCCCATACAGTACTGGAAACCATAATGACTTAAGTAACTTCATTTCTGGAAAGTCCATGATCTCATTCCCAACTTCCCCAGTCTTAAACATGGAGGCCTTGATGTGCCAGGGGCCAGAGCACTTTGAGAGAATGCCTGGGTCACCTTCCCAGGACACTGAATTTTGGTGACCCTTCCCTGGGCGCTTAGGCATGGTCTGCAGCACAAACACCTTCTCACTCTGACTTTCCCAGCCTGTTCAAACTGGCCATTGTCATTGAAATCAGGGGTAATTTGGCCAAGTTGACCTACTTGATGAGCGCCATTGGCCAGGCCTAGACATGAGTAGAAAATGTGCCCACAGAAATTATTATGTCCTTACTCACTGAGGAAAAGTTAGAATTGTCTATTGCAGTCACCAAATCTATTTCTGGTACCCACTGATTCCAGTGTCCTCCAAACCAGCTATGGTGGTTTGGAGTTATGTACCCCCAAAAAACATGTTCATAATCTTAATCCATTCCTGTGGGTTAAACCCATCGTAAATAGAACCTTTGGATGAGGCTACTTCAGTTAAGCTGCGGCCAACTGAATCAGGTTGGGCTTTAATCCAGATTACTGGAGACCTTTATAAGCAGAATGAAAGTCAGACAGAAGGAAGCCAAAGGAGAAACAAGAAGCTGGAAGTCAACAGAACCGGGAAGAGAAAGGAGAAGATACGACCATGCCCATGCCATGTGACCGAAAAGCCAAGGACCAAGGCTCGCCGGCAGCCAGCCAAAGAACACCAATGTCTTCTGAAAAAGCATCACCTTGCCGACACTTTGATTTTGGACTTCTCCTGGCCTGAAAACCATGAGCCAACAAATTCCTGTTCTTAAACCAACCCATTGCATGGTATTTGTTTTAGCAGCTGGGGAATGACACCAACCTTCCTTGGCTTCTCTCTCAATTAACTCCCACCCTCCAGCCCCGGGAAAGCTTTGGTCTGGGTGGAAGATGAGAGGATGGTCCTCTCCAATACCTAACCAGGAAACAAGCTAAGCTCTTATGCTACATTTTTCATGCCTCTGCCTAGGGGTCAAGACTGCACCATGTGGAGAAGACAAGCAGTGTACCGTCAGGGCAGTTGGATCTAGGGTGCACAGAACAGGAGTCAACGCCATGGTGTGATGTCAGGTGATCTGGAAAGAGCCCTCTTGCCCGGAGGCTTTGCCCTTCACCCCTTCCAGGGCCCCATCTCCTTTACGTCTTCTTTTTAAGTAAAGTGCTGACATTTATATGAAGGACCTCAAGGGAAAGAGAAACAAAACAGTTACATTTCAGTGAGAAGAAGAAGATCCAGAGTCTGGGGGTCCAGCAGCCACGGGACATTGGGCCAAGAAAATGCTTAGTGAAGACAAGGATAAGGGTGTGAAATCATGAGTCAGATGGAAGAGGCTGGTGTCGGGAGTCCTGTGCCATGCAGAATGGGGGAGAGACACATAGACCATGAGAATTACTGAAGACATTTGAGGCCTTCTGCCCTGGCCTCTTGCAGCATCCCTGCAACAAGGAGCCAGGGCTGTAGCTGGCACTGCTTGGTGACTTCCATACATCATCTTATTCTGTTCTCTTGTGACCCATTGAGCAGGGGCTGCTGGTATCTTCCTTTTAGAAGATGGAAATGGATATCAAAAGAGCTTTACAGATTGCCATCTTATTAATTGCAATGGCCAGGGTCCTGTTTTTACAGTGAAAGAAAAATCATGTTCTTGCCATCCACAGTGGGAAGACAGGAGATGGCTACTAAGTGCTGTAAAAACTCTAGGCCAGGTTCCCACAGTCAGGACAACTAGTGCCTTTCTGTGACCATGTGACAGGCCAGCCCATTTGTGCTAGCACTCCAGTCTGATGGTAAATTCTCAAGGACTCTGTTGCCCTTCACTGCCACTGGGCCTTGGCCAGATCACGCTGCCCTAATGTCCACTCTTGGAAGGCAAAGGCTGAGGTCTGGGTTATTTTTTTCCCAGGAGGCTCCTAGCTGCTTAGCCATGCAGGTCTCTCCCTCCCAGAACTCTGACTACTGAAGGGAGAGGCAACATTTTCCAAAAATTTCCATAAAGTAATAGCTACACCCTATTCCCAGGAAGACGAGACCCAGTTCTCCTAATTGAGTCTCTGATCCCTGAACAAGTTTTCTAAAGGCCCTTTCCTTTTATGCAAAATGAAAATAATAATAGGTAGTACCTACTGCGTATGTTTTTTGTAGTATTTAAATGAGATAATACATGTCAAGGCATGCACATGCTTGCTAAATTGTAAGTATTGTATAAAATGCTGCCATCGTTAATGTCTCCCTCCATGTGCACAAATAGGGTTTTTTCAAAGGACTCTGCAGGAGGAAGATCTGCTTGAAACTGCCTTTATGTCTCAAGTCTATTCTGGTTGGGAAGTTTCTCTCCCCTAAAACCTGTTCTCCTCTATCTATGCACCAATTAAAGAGTTGATGCAGAACTTTCAAAGCATTGCTGCCTGGGGTTATTCTGCATATTTATGTGCCTCATCTTTCATTCATCTCTGACACCTTCCTCCCCCCCCACACACATACACATACACACACCAACTACTTAAAAAAAAGAATAAAAAGCGTTCAGAAAACAGAAAAAAATTACTTCCTGCAACTCCTCTTCTGTTCTCACAAAGTACTGATACAGAGGAGTGCACAGGAGCAAATGTTTCAGCCTATTTAAATTAAGTGTTGCACGTCTGCTGTCTGTGTAGTACCTAGCACACAGGCTTCTCTGTCATCCAATAATAAAGGCGGCTCACGCTATAGAAGTGCAAGACGTGAGCTAGCTACCACTTCGTAAGAGCCCAGCAACGCCTGTGTGCTCATTTATGTCCTAGAAAATAAGTCCTTAGTAATTGTCACTTAAACCTGGTTAGGTTGGTAAAATGAAAGGAAACCAGGATTTAAATAAGCCAGTGAGTTTAAATGCGATTCCATCAGACACACAGAAATGTTAGCAAGTGTCAATGAGATTGAGTAACACTGCATTAAGAGATGTTAGGAAAAGGGCTCGTGTTGCAGCGCTCATTTATAATAAGACCTTCCAAACTTCTCTTTCCCCACCCCGCTCCTCCTCAGTCACTCACTCCAACACTTGGTTTGTTTCTCGCTAAGATACTCATGAGGGGACAGGCATCATTCATTCGAATGAGCATTTCCTGGGTCCTCAGGTGTGCCAGGAAATGGAAACACAGGAATGAAAACACCATGAACCCTGGCTTAAGGGAGTCATGGTGGCATGTGCTGCTACGCATGGTAGGTAAGGGCTCTGATGCAGATGCTGAGAAGGAAGAGTGCTGTTAAACTGGGCATTGTGGGAAGGCGTCAGTGAGGACAACACAACTCACAAGAGCTTTCAGGGATGAGAGATGTTCACCCAAAGAGCAGGAGCCCTGTACAAGGAGGGAAGTGTAGGCACTTGATGAAGAGAAAAGACTTAGTGATTCCATGGAATGGCAAGGTCAACAATAAATTTAAAAGGAAAGTGACTTCCTGAGTTTTGTATCGGGGTGCTTTTTTTTTATTTTTTTTTTAATTTTTTAAAGATACATAGATAACATAAATGTTACACAAAAAATGTAGGGATTGCATATGCCCCGCTCCCCACACCTCCCACACCCGCCCACATAAACAACATCCTTCATTAGTGTGGCACATTCATTGCAATTGATAAACGCATCAATTGGGGCATTGCCACTGAGCGTGTACCATAGTTCACACTGTAGTCTACTCTCTCTTCAGGGACGCTTTTGACCACAAATAACAGAAAACCAGACCATCCGTAGCTTGACCCATTGTCTTAGTTTCCTAGGTTGCATAAGCAAATGTGGTGAAATGGTTCCACTTAAACAATGGGAATTTATTGGCTTATGGTTTGTGGCTGGGAAAATGTCCAAATCAAGGCATCATCAAGGCAGTGATGACCGGCGTTCTGAGGCTGGGTGCCGGCAACCTTTGGTCCTTAGCTTGTCATACGTCAAGGCACAGGTTAGCGTCTCCTGTCTCTTCCTTTTCTTCTGGGTTCCGTTTCAGCTTCTTGCTTCCCGTGGCATTTTCCTCTTTGTCTGAATTCCATTCTCTTATAAAGGACTCCAGTAATAGGATTAAGACCCATAGTGATTGAGGTGGGTCACACCTTAACTGAAGTAGCCTCATCAAAAGGTCCTGCTTACAATGGGTTCACACCCACAGGAATGGATTAACTTTAAGAACATGTTTTCCTGGGGTATATACAGTTCCAAACCACCACACCCATTAAAATACTTATTGCTTACTTAATAAGCAAACTGGATTCAGATGATTACAAGGTTCATTCCATGGCTTAACCATGTTATCAAATTCTCAGATTCTGACCATCTTCTTCTACTATGCTTGGTGACTTGGCTTTCTGGCCTCTTGCTCGTCACCTCATGATTGTAAGATAGCTGCCACAGCGGCAGACATCATATCCTCATACTAATGTCCCAAGAAAGAAGGAAGAGGCAAGGGTCAAAGGGATTCTTTAATTAGAAAATAAAAGCTTTTCTGGACCATTCCCCAGCTATTTTCAGCCTTTAGCAGAGCAAAGAACAGTCCCCACGTGAAGAACGGGGAGATACTCCTATCTGGCTTCCTCCAGTGAGAAGCCTCATCTGAAAAGAGATACTCCATTAAAATTGCATTCACCATGCCAATGCCAGTGTAGCAATTAAACATGCCTGACCTCATTAGCGATGGAGGAGGGAGTTGAGGGAGGAATGGTCTGTTAACTACTGCTTGCCTCCCATGAAGCATAAGCCCCACAAAGGCCAAGGAAAGCCAAAGTATATAATGATCTCAGGAAACCTCAGCAGTCAAAGAATAGCACAAAGGGATGGGGGTTAGAGCTGGGGAGCTTTAACTTGGCTCAGTGTTTCCTCTTCTTCATTTCATGGGCTACCCCGAGCCCCACCTGCACCCCTTTACCCACTCCCATCCCTTTCCTTCTTTTACCCAATAGAGCAAGAAAGGGCTTTCAATTCCATCCCTGCCAGGCCTCCGCTGGCTACCTGAACTCTCATTGTTTAATTTAATGTACACATTTTTTTTCATTTCAGGTTCCTGCCACTATTCTCTGTTCAATTCTTCTAAGGAATCCCAGATTTCTGTTTTATATATGTCTAACATTTGTGTTTCACATTTAATCTTACCACAAGCATCTTCAAAAATATTTAAGGGGAAAATAAAATCTAAATATATGTCCCATTTTATAGACAAGGAGTCAAGCCTTAGGGAGATGAAGTAACTTATTCAAGAAATTGTGGTGTATCTGAGGCTGGAACTTCAGACCCTTAATGCCCAGGCCATGTGCTCACCGCTTGGCCTTCTGGTCCACAGAACCAAAACTTTAGCAGCCAATTGGCACAGATTAAGAGGACTCTCCACGTTGTCTTTGCTAAGAGCTATTCAGGAAGGCACGGTGAGGCAGAAGTTGTCTTCCAGAAACTTGATACCCAGGCTCTATGTGTGTGTGTACCCACATTAATAATTAAGATTACATCTGAAACTCAGCAGAAATGGCAACCCCTCATGCCAATCCCTTTTTAATCCATAAATCCTTAACACTCCACCTAAGGCACAGTGTAGAGTTTTAAAAGCTATTCAGTAAAGGGGGAAAAAATCTTGACGCCAACTTTAAAGTTCCATTCATTCAGCAGGAGCCATCACTTTTGATATCAGCATGGAGACCTTGCCTGCCAAAGGCGGCAGAGGTTCTCTCCAGAGTGTGGAAGTCAGAAAGGTCACAAACTGGGAGTGTGTTCGCACAGATGAGGAGGGCTGCCGGGCAGGCAAGCTCGGTGAGCTCAGCAGCTCCAGGTCAGCCAGGCCATAAGGAACACATTCATGCCGTCATGGGCTGGGTGGTCACCTCCTCGTTCACGTATACAAATGGTTATCTGGCCCCACAAGTCCAGGGTTCCCTACTAGCAGGTATATAAGTCACCCACAGTGCAGAACTGGCTCTGACCCAGTGGTTCCCACACTGACTTAGACATCAGAATCACCTGGAAGGGCTTGTTAAACACATATTGTGGGCCCCAACCCCTGACTCTGGGGTTCAGGTGGGTTTGGGGTGGAGCCTGAGAATTTGCATTTCTAACATGTTCCCAGGAATGCTGATGCTGCGGGAACATGATCCACACTGTGAGAACCGCTGCTACAATGAATTCAATTAAAATGTTAAGCATCTCAAATGCCATATAGGTGCCAGGCACCATGGGGGACAAAGAAATAAATAAGACAGTCTATCCCTCCCGGAGCCTAAGAAGCACCTGCAGATTCCATACGAGTCAAATACTTCCCGTCTCAGTTTGCCAGGGCTGCTATGACAGATACCATAAACTGGTTGGCTAAACAACAGGAATTTATTGTCTCACAGTTTTGGAGACTAGAAGACCAATATTAAGGTATCAGCAAACCATGTTTCCTCTGACATCTGTAGCATTCAGTGGTGGCTCAATCTCTGCCTCCATAACATGGTGATGTCTCTTCTGGTTTCTACTTCTGTGTCTCCTTTCCTTTGCTGATAAGGATTTCAGCCATCTTTGCTTAAAACCCACTCTGATTAAGTCTGGCCAGACCTTAACTATAACATCTTCAAAGATCCTATTTGCAAATAGGTTCACACCCACAGGACCAGAAGTTGAGACTTGAATATGTCTTTGGTGGGGGTCATGATTCAAGCCTCAATACTTCCCCTGCCTGCTTGCCAAGGTGCCTCTTGTGCTTTTGAGAAAAGGTTGTGTTTTCAAAACCTGGCTGATCAAATGAACTACCTAGGGAGCCTGAAAAATACACAGACTCTTAGCCCCCATACCCCCAAAAATACAGATCAGTAGGTCTGTAAGTGGCTCCAGAAGTCTATATTTTCAACAAGCTTCGCCAGTAGTTCTTATGATCACAAGAGTTTAAGACAGACTGAATTAAGCCATGGTTTCCTAAAAAGCCCAGAACTTCTACCACAAGGAAAGTCGTAGTAACCCTTTAGCACCACTACCTCTGGTATCTATTTTTCTGGCAGAAATTATTTCTAAAATAAGCTGGCTCTTTCTCAGAAAGCATCCAAGAATAAAGAGCCTAGGAAGAACAAGGGGAAAGACACACAAAAAAAGAGTGAAACCAAAGACAGATAAATTTTAGTATAATTGGATGGAGGGCTTTCAGTGTCCAAAGGTAATAAGGCAAATTGCAGAATGGTTGCAATACTTTGTAGATCCCCCCACCAAGAGGTGGAATCTATTTCCCCATCCCATCATCTGAACTGACCTTATAACCTGCTTTGATCAATATAATGTGGCAGAAGGGACATTGTATACGTTGCAATCCTAGGCTCAGCAGGCCTAACAGCTTCCCTTTTTGATGTACTTGAAGCCCTGCTGTTACCCTGGCTAGAAGCCCAGGCTTGCATGCTGCAATATGAGAGACCACATGGAGAGGCCCCAGACAAAGGCTATTACAATATACAATCCTTCAAGAGGCCAAGAAGCCTCAGCAACCGACCCTCCAGCTGATCACAGATGCTTGAGCAAGTTGGTTCAGACCAGAAGAACCATCCAGGTGAGCCCAATCCAAATGGGCAACCTGCAGAACCATGGGCTAAATCATTAGCTGGTATTGTAAGCCACTACATTTTGTGTGCTTTGTTACAGAGAAAAGGTTAAATAACACAGGAAGGAAGCCAGAGGCTGTCAGATCAATCCTGAAAACTAGCTCTATCATTGAAACATCTTGCCTTAGGCTAGATCTAAATATTGTGTCCCTGCTATGCCAAGAAAAAAAAAACTTTTCTGAGTAGCAAATGGGAAAAATTGAGATCCTTCTAACACCCTGACTTTGCTCATTGTACCATTGCCCTGAACTCAGCCATCACATCCAGTTTAGATGGGAAACAGTTGCCATTTCACCACTTGCTTCAGTTTCCATCTAAGAAGTCTAAGCAAGTCACTCCCATATACACACACATTGAAGGAGTGTCCTGAAAAATCTTGGCAGCGTCCTAAAGAATTCTCTATGCAGAGAGGAATTCACACTGAACTAACTCTTAGCAAACAGGGTAGCAGCATAAGCAGGTGGCAAAGTAATGTACTACAGTAAACAGTGGTCCAGGAATCAGGCAACCTGGACTCCAGTCCTGCCTTTTCTCTTTGGGATCTTGTGTACCCCAGGTCTTCAATGGTTATATTTAATCTAAGGATCTGTAGAACAGGGCCTGAAGTTCAGGTAAGAGATCTGGGCCCCAGTTCCAGACAGAGCCAGCTTCATGGGTATTCAACCTGTGTAGTTACACAGGGCCCCCATCTCAGAAGATCCCCAAGTTCAGTAGTACCTGTGATTGCTTTACAGTTTAATGGTCACTATCTTGACATTTTTAATAACTTTATCTTTGCACTTGTGTTTTGTAAGCAAAGCCTGGTGGGAATGGAACATGTACGCAAGCAGAGGAGATAAATGCAATATTCATGATGTGATTCATTTCTTGCCATCACATTGTCATATGGTTTCATGATTCAACATGAGCACAGAATTCTGGTGGATCCACGACACATGGGATTTCAGCAAAACACAAAGCCAGTGCAAGGTAGCAAGTTAAGTCTACTGCTGAGTATATGGGGATGCTGACCGCCTCGATTTGCCATGCTTGCCATTTAAACCAGAACTTGCTTCATATGCAGAAAGAAAG